>JAXGGA010007270.1:0-63823 GCA_038373865.1 Uloborus plumipes | reverse complement strand
AAGACTATTTTGTGTACCTTTCTCTACTTCACCTGGCCTCTTATCCTAAAGCCTTAGGCTTCAATTGGCAAACTAAGATTTGATTACAATTTTTGTCTTGGAACTCTTGGCTTCATACCAAGATCAACAAATTGATGACTTGACAAGACATCCAAAAAAAAAAAAAAGAAAAAGACAATGGATTTTGTTGGATCAACTCCATATCGCCTGCATTGAAAAGATATTTTTTGTAACTTGCAATTATCTGTAAGTTTTTGCTTTTTCAATGATCTTTTATTGTTTTTTATAATTTGTATAAAGGTTATTTCTCGTTTAAAAGTAAAAAAATTGTTCTTATCACCACTTTTTTTTTTCCCCGAAATTTAACTTAAGAATGAGTGCATGTATATGTGTGCTCTGGTGATGGTTACTAGGCAAAATGCGTGTGTATATTCGCTTATGCTGCAAATAGGTTAAGTCAGTTGAACCATGTTGAGTAAAAGGACTCTTTCAGTGATTTTTCATCAAATGTGACGAAACGATATTTTTCACTGCCTTTTTACGCATCAGTCACTGACCCTAAAAATACAACCAACACGCTTTCATGCTTGATTATTAGTTGCCGTTCATCCTATGATTAAAAGTTATTTGAACCTCTAACTTATGAATTATTGAATGACCTATGATAAAAAATAAAACTCTTGTAGTTGGTACAGAATCAGAGCAACTCCCTGTAGTAAAGGGAGAACAATATATTTTACAGCTGTTCTCCACCAGAATACAGCTGCCTCCACTAGAATATATCAATATAGCCAACAGTGTAAACTTTTCCAACAGTGAAATGTACTTAAAAAATATTTGAACAGGTGTTAAAGTAATTTTATTTTTTAGTTTTATGTAGATTGCTCAAATAAAAAAAAAACTTTGCTGAACTATTGGTTGCTTCTAGGTGTTGAAGAAATGCAACATGAATGTCAAGTGTTTTGCAGCCGCTGTAGGAAATGCGAGAAACTACGCCAAAATATCTAACCGCGATTTGGAAATCGGGAACGTCATTGATGCAGATGATGATGAACTACCTCTGAAACTAAAGAAAATCAGCAGAATCCATGAATTGAAGAATATGTACGAATTGCCCGAACCGTGGTTGAAAATGTTTGAACCGGTGAAATTCATGTCTCTGTTAGCTGAATGGTATTATCGTAATGTCTGCTTAGCCGAACATACAAGAACAAGTGAGAGACATCGAGACGAAGTGAAGGTTGATCCGTTGAAGTATTCAGGTGGAGATAGCAGAAAAAAGATCTTAGCAGAAAATGGTGCAGAAGTGGAGCTTGATGAAGTTTTTAGTGGAGATTTCGGCAGAAGAATTCCATCAAGTATGTTAGTTGCGAAGAGAAAAAGCTGCGACGCAGTTCTTCAGTTGCAGGAAATCTACAGCGAGAAAGTGTCAAACCAAACTGGAAGTGAAACTGTGACTAGAAGTAAGTACCTATCAGTTGGTGGCTTAAGACGTTCACAAAGCTTTGGGAATGCTTTGAACAGCTATGAAGGCTTTGCACAATGTAACCAAGAGCAGACTATGAAAGTTGTCGAATCTCTGAAAATAAAACATACTCCCGACGCTCAATATGGTAACGTTGATTATGAAACAAAAAGCAATATTTCAAATGAGGACACGAAAATGATTTCTAAACGTGATGAGAAACAACTTAGCTATGCGTCTGTGTTGAAGAAGCCACAGAAGCATTTCAGCGATAAATGTTCAGAAAGCTTCCATACTTGCATGAAAGCGGCTAAAAATTTCATCGTGCCGAAAATTCCCTTTCGTGTTTTGAAAAACAATTTCAAGCACAAAAAAAGTACAACGTATTTCTCCACAAGTAGTTCTGTTATGAGCGAGAAAAAAAGCATTCTTAAAACTGACACGTTTTTAAATTCTCCAAGCAAAGCCACTTCGGAGCCAGACACAATTAATGGAAATTCAGGATGTTTTGGCGGGAAAAGTGGTATAGATTTCATGAACTTGGAAAATTATTTTGACCAAAGCAGCAAATATCGTACAATGTCGCGTTCTCTACGCGTCAACAATAGCACTAACTGGAAATTCTGCCGCTCAATGAATCAGCAAGTAGTTTTTCTTGATGGCCCGCAGTTACCTTCCTTTCGCTTGAAATCGAAATTAGAACGATTACAGAAGTATGCTTTTTACTGCGAACGATTGATTCACAGAAATTTGCTCAATCGAAAAGACTGCCTGGCCAGGAACAAGCCTTCTAGACCATCTCTCAAGGAGCGACTCTCAATGGGAGGCAAAGTATTTGTCGAAAAGTATGGTGCGCTCTTCCAAAACCCATATGCTGCTGATGCTGAACTTCAGGAATTTCAACCAGTCCAAAATGATACTTCAAATGATGCTGAAGAGTTAACGGAAATAATAAAAGATTCCAAGGAAGATATAACTTATATAGAGCGAGATTCAGACTTAAAAGTTGGTGAAGACAACATTAATCTCATTTATCAACAAGATTTAGATTCATCTGCATCAATTTTTGGTGACCATCATAGCTTTAAGTTTTCCACAGTTCATCACAGTGCCAGCAGTCCAGATTTGAGATCCAACGAAAACTTGATAGAAAACATTGACCATCCTCCATACATGAGCTTGAGAGATTTTTCAAGCTTTAATGACTGGAACATGACGAGGCTCGATTGGCTGAGAGCAATTAGAGACAGCAGAGAGAAGGAAACGCATGTGCAACGAATCGAGACTGAATTGAAACCGAAAATCAGAGACTCTGTCATCTGGGAGACAGTCCGTTATCAGGCAAGCGGTTACACCCCACGATTTGTGAATTTGGAAAGGAGCAGCCAATGGTATGGACTTCTGAAGAACATGCACGGCTGTGTGCCGCTGTCCGCATTCCTAATGGAACCGTCTCACAACCATGACTGCAGCGAGGATGCCTTGCACAAACTTAAGCTGGTGTGTGGTAACGCGCATTTCTGCACCCGAGATGAGTACAGGCTTGAGGACAGGTGAGTCTAATGATTTGAAGCATCTAAATTCATATGCTTAAAATGTTTACTTGCAGAAGTCGCCAAACTATCTATCGAACCATAGTATGGCTCTGATAACAAGACGCTTTGCCCTGCGCGAGTTCATGCATGTCTAGATAGAAAATATAAAGTAATTTTATTGTCATGACGACTATAACCGTTAAGTGGCTTTCTTCACCAATTTTTAACAAATTCATTAAGATTATGTTTGAATAGAACAACCAGTTGACCTGGGCTTACCGGTGACTAACCAAAACGTTCTAAAACGTTGCTGGTTAACCAATCGTGATATGAAAACGTTCTGTGGATACTAATAAGGCCACTATATAGACGAGCCGACGCATCAGCTTGAATTTAACCACTTTGGATCCAGCACGTGTTTAAGTCATAGGCTAATGGTAGTTGTCTTTTTTGTCGAGTTATCGCGTTGTGGTAATTTTTGACTATGTGCAATTAGTAGCGACACGTGAACTTGGCAAAGCTTGATAATGTCCCGAAACCTGCTCTATGGTAACCCTAACTACGCAACAATGAAAATTGAAAGTAAAAGTAAATAAGTTGGATCCAAAGTGGTAGAACTTGGATGCATCGACCTGTCTATATAGCGACTCTACACTGTAAAAAATAATGTTGTTTTTATACTATAATACAGCTAATTTTATTGTAATATACTGTAAAAATTACTAGTTTTACATTATTAAACTAGGTAAAATTTCTAATTTTACAGTAATAATCTGTAAAATTGTTAATTTTACAGTTTATTATCGTTCATTTTACAGTTTTAAACTTTAACCTCTGCTGCCAGTATTATACTGTTATTTTTACTGTATAATACAGTTAAATTTTACGGCAATAAACAAAAAATTTCTAACTTTACAGTAAGAAACTGTAAAATTGCTAGTTTTACAGTTTATTACTGTGCATTTTAGTTTTAAATTGGAACCTCGGCTTCCAGGATTATACTGTAAAAACAGCAGTTCATTTTTTTGCAGTGTAGTGGACACTACCCGCGCTAATCACTGACGTCATCAGACGCCATGAAATCTACCGCAAGAGTCAACCGGTTACTCCATTTTAAACATACCCCAAATGTCTCATTATCTCTTTCAGCAAGCACCATACTTACCTGGGTCTTTTGGAAGATGGATCTCCAGCTACTGTTAGAAGACTAAACACTTCAACTTCCACCGCGACTGAAGTCGGAATGCTTTTGTTTAAGAAACGTTCTCTGAAACATAAAAATGTACTAAAGTTTTATGTAAGTAGATGTGACATACTGCTGGAACTGGGTGATTTATTAAGATCTGATGCTTTTAGCTTTGTCTCTCAATTTTAACAAAAATTAGCAAAGTTTTTTTTAAAAGTAAATGTATCATACAGTTCATGGTGCTACGTGTTTTCTTAGATACAATTAACCCATTACTGCCTGACATTTTTTTCCAAAGATATTTTGTATACTGGTTACAAACAGTTTTTAATGGACAGGAAAAATAGTCAAAAAATATCATGTAAAAAATAATTGTTTTAAGAAAAGAAAAATCGTCCCTTAAAAGTTACGATAGACCCCATAAGGTACATACTTTTTTTACTAAAATTTTTTTCTGCCTACGATATCTAATATCTTTAAACGAGCAATTCTTGTATATATTTATTTATTTATTTATTTTTCGGATCTCGAAAACGGCTCTAACGATTTCGATAAAATTTTGTATTTAGATAGAGTTTTGGTTTCTGAGTTCATCTACGTCGGCGTTTTTTCTGTAAAAACGCGAGTTTTCACAAAAAACCCCGTTTTTTTTTGTTCCTTTTCATTGAAAGTTTGAGAAGCTTTTATTTCACCATTTTCTTTGATTACTTTCATTGTTACTGTTTCCGTGGTGACCACTTTGTTATAACAATTGGATTTCATATTTAGTCACATCAGCGCGAGTTAAAATTTTATGGTATTTGGCAACGTTAAATTGTTATTGTTTTTGAAATGTTAAAGCAAGGCTTCACTAGACAGTGTTCTTATACAGGCTGTTTCATTTATTCAAAAGCCATGGGATAAAAGCAGTGGTGATTGTCCAGCGATATTTATTGAATTTTATGGAAACTTACATTATATAAAAATTAGATTACTGAACTTTTCAAGTACGATTTCAAAATTGAGTATAAAAATGTTATAGTTAGTTTTAAATACTTTTTTCCTCCCTCAAGAGTGTTTGGTAAGATATTTCAGGTAAAAAATCAATAAATATGAAACTCAATTTTCTTAAAATATTAAGTTTCGAAACAAAATTACTTCTGTCGAATATCCTATTCTCATCAACCCCTCCCGCTCCTTCTGCTCCAAATGAAATGAAATTGGGTGTGGTTTTACAGTGAGCATGGATTAAATAAGGTTGTGTTTTGTAAAATAAATTACGGCTGTTTTAAATGCATAACTGCAACCAAAGGCTTAAAAATGCTTTTCAAGTTTATCTAAATAAGTACTTCGCATTTTAGAAAAAAAAATAACTAAGTTTACAAAATTCTCTCTTTTTTTTTTAACCGAGTGGGCTCGGTCCCCAGGTACTAATATTTAAAAAGACATTTTATAAGAAGAAATAAAAGCAGCAATAAACATGAACTGGGAAGCTGAGAATAATTTAGCAAACTTAGCTTTTTGTTTTTGAGATTGTGAACGATGTCATTCTTGATAAAGATGCTAATAAAATGGCTACAGAACACACTTTACAGTGGTTGTGTGCTGCAATCTGTGAAAAACGAATTGAGACAATACCAAGGTCCTAATTGAACACTTATTTGGTTGAAATGTTCATTTTGGAGAAATTCAGACCCTTTTTTGGACCGTCCCTAAAAAGGGATGCTAGGCATTAATGAGTTAAAGTATTCTGGTGCTATAATTTTGTCTCTCAACTTGGATTTCCGGACGATGAAAAAAATTGAAATTAGAGTTGCTCCTAGTAATTAGGATTTCGTAGCAGAAGTCTTTTAATATTTTACTTAAAGATCAAACAACTTCAAATCAAATACCCGCAAAACACAGAAATTTTTTCACACACACAGACAAACACATTGTACATATTTTGAGTTCACTAATTTCTTAACACATAGAGTTTTTTTTTCTCTAAAGGATGCTGTAGTCAATCCCGTGAACAACCACCTGTACGCGGTGAGTGAACTGTGCGAGTACAGCCTGCGACAGTACCTGAAGCGATGCAGCGACTGCAACGGCAGGCGACCTTCCCCGTACTCGGCCCCTTTCGACGCCAAGCTCCTCATAACGGACCTGATGGGGGCCCTGAAGTACTTGCACCGGATGCAAATAGTGCACGGATTCTTGAAGGTGAGTGCGCCAGATATTCTCAACTACACGAGCGTTGTGGACGTGGTTGTTGTCGTAAAGCCTTGGTTTCCTAGGAGTGAAATCGTCGATCTCTGGCGAGGCGACGGTCGCCTCCTTCTTCTGCGCATGCGCCTGAGCCGCAGATTGACGTCGCTTCACGCCACGCTCCAATCAAACTGGTTCTGATTCCAGCGTGCAGTCGCGCCCGGCGTCGGCGACGATTGTCGCGTTCTAGGAAGCCAAGGACTTCCGTGAATATTGTGATTGGTGTGTAAATTGCTGTAGGGCGATGTATTACATCTGCTCAAATGGCTGAATGCATTTTGACTGCTTTGTCATCATTTTGTCAGACGTACATAAATATTACAAATATACGAACAAAGGACATGCACGTATGGAAGCCCGAACGAGTAACCAAGAAGCCACTCTGACCAACCTTGCGTTCTATTTGATGAATTTTTCAGGTACCGTAAAGTCGGGTTACTTGGACCCTAGGGTGTTACTTGAGCCCATTACAGTAAAATGATAAAATCTAGGTTTGGTACTTATTAGTTGAAGATTTGCACGTAGTTCCTCGTTTCTCCGCTAGGTAGGAGCACTCTGCAGTTTCTAACGCTGGTACCAAACCCAGATACTATCATTTTACTGTGGGCTCAAGTAACCCCATTGTGGGTCCAAGTAGCCCGACTTTACGGTACTTCATTGTGCGTGTTTAATAAAGTTTTCACAATCGCGAAGCATTTCTGTTTTTAAACTCATGTTTGTGAAAATTGCAACACCATGAAGGACTTGCGCGAATGGGCTGAAATTTTCAGCAAATGCAAAGTACGGTATGATATGCAAATGATTAGAATTTCAGACTCACAGCGCATGCGTATGAAGAGCAGCGCCCTCTGAACACGGGATTTATCCGAATAAATAGACGACTGCAGAAAGGCGTGTATGGTTATAGGTGGTTATCTGCTTGTGATAAACGTTAGCTCAGACGTTGCTTATGCCTCTTCGACGAAAAAGAGCGAGGTTTCAACAACTCACGGAGTTTGAACGGGGGAGGATCATCGGCCTTCGTGAAGCTGGATTGTCTTATCGTGAAGTAGTCGCGTGTTTGGAAGCAGTGGACAGATGAGTGTCGGGCAACTCGGAAATCCGGGAGTGGACTCCGAAATGTGATGTCAGCGCGCGATGATAGACACCTGATCCGCATGGTACGGACCGACCGCACAGCTTCTTCCAGACAACTGACAGCACAGTGGTCAACAGCTACAGGTGTTTCAATGTGTGCTTCATCAATTCGTAGACGTCTGCTGCAGCAGCGTGGACTGTGCGCAAGGACTCCTTTATACAGGATACACTTCACGCTAAAACATCGCCGCCTGCGGCTACAATGTGCCGATCAGCATAAGGACTGGCATGCTGATTGGCAGTATGTTGAGTTTTATGACGAATCGCGCTTTAATTTGTGGCACCATGATGGCCGCATTCGCGTCCGACGCTATGCCGGTGAACGCCACCTTCCAGAGTGCATTGTCGAACGTCACAGTGGATGAACACCTGGAGTCATGGTCTGGGGTGCCATATCATATCACGGACGATCTCAATTGCTACTAATTGTGGGTAACCTGAACAGCAACCGGTACATCAGTGAAGTTCTACGGCCCCAAGCTGTCCCCTTCCTTACAGGCTTGCCTGGCACTGTATTTCAGCAGGATAATGCCTGCCCTCATGTCGCTAGGACTGTTCAATCCTTCCTTGCATCGCAGCAGGTACAGCTTCTTCCCTGGCCAGCGTATTCCCCGGATATGGCACCGATTGAACATGTCTGGGATTTCGTTGGTCGGCGTCTCGTTCGTGATCCTCGTCTTGTTGCTTCTACAGACGAACTTTGGGTACGTATACAAACAGAATGGAATGCTCTTGATCAGGCAGACATTAACAATTTGTTTGACTCCATGCCACGTCGCGTAGCAGCCCCTATTGCAGCGCGTAGTGGCTACACAAAATACTAATTTCAATATTTTTTATTGTTTGATGGCTTGCTAAGTTTAATCATTTATTTGTACCACTATCACTCAGCTGCGTATTAAATGTCATTCAATTATGACGATTCCTTCATGATGTTGCAATTTTCACAAACATGAGTTTAGAATAACGTGCAATGAAACTTAAAAATCTGGTATGGACACCACACTACTTCCTTTTACGTGTAAATTTCTTAGTAGTTGCCTTAAGTGTTAAAAAAAGTGCTTGGAGTGAGCAAGGTAACAATTCAAATATTTACTCCCGTAATCTGCCACGAAACAATGCAAAAAATATTTTACAATGGTTAATTTTCTAAATATGGCTGATTTAAATATCATTCAGTGAATTTTTCGCAAAATATCGCAAATAGCGCCACGTTGAACCCAAATTGAAAAAATATTTTTTTCGCCAAATTTGTCGCCAACTTGGCGATATGTCGCCAAGTTGGCGTCAAATACTTGGTGACCAAAAGCTTGGCGACATATCGCCAAGTGGTCGCGCCAATTCATATCACTTGAGTCTGTATTGAAATTAACACTGATTTACCCCTAAAAAGGGGTAAAACACCCCCTTGAGAACATTTAAATGCAACCACAAGGGGAGGTGCACAACTAGACCATCCTCAGAGCTTACATACCAAGCTAGAAGCTTCTACGGCATATAGTTTTTGAGTTATGCGACCCACATACGCACATACGCACATACAGACGTCACGAGAAAACTCGTCGTAACTAACTCGGGGGTGGTTGAAAAGGATTTTTCGGCTGCTTATATGTTGGTAGGTACATATGCACGTGCTGAAAGGTCGAAAAAACTACTGAACATTCATTCGGGGGTGAGCAAAATCAAAATTTAGACTCAAATTTGAGTGATTTTTTTTTTTCGCGATCACAATACTTCCTTTATTTCGTAAAAGGAAGTAAAAATACAGTGAAAGTTTTTTTGTTTCCGGAGAGTGATGATGTTTGGAAGGATGATGCATCGTAAACAGCGCTATTCATTCCTGACCCTTGGATGAATCAAGAGGACAATATTGCTTTCTAGATATGTTTAGTTTATATAGTAATTGTTTTCTCATTAATGAACTAAAGTATAAAACTACTGTAGAGAAAATTACAACGTTAAGAATGCACAAATAAGCAGGGATACTGCAGACACGTGTTTCGGCGTTACAAGGAACGCATTTTTCAATGAAAAAAAAATGTGAGCTTATGAATGCACACAAAAGCTTTTGTCGGATGTCTGTGCAGTATCCCTGCTTATTTCTGCCTTCTTAACGTTGTAATTTTCTCTACATCTATAGCACAAAGGTATTTGTAAACTTTATCAAACTACTGTTCAATAAATCGTGAAATAAAATCCTTTAAACCATGACTCATTTTACCCCACTAGAGACCCATTTTACCCCACGCTATGGGATACAATGAGTCACAGACAACACATTTTCAAACTTATTTATCAGTATCAATATTTGTTTTTTTCTGAGACATTTCACTTTAAATGTCACGAGGAAGAGTCATTTGCATATCCTGAGCAGTTTATTCACTGGTTGAATCAATATATTTTTTGCTATCAAAGCCTGATTGTAAAATTGCTCTTTTTTGACCCATTTTACCCCACCTGACATAAGTCGAGGTATCCACATGTCGAGTTACTGAAGCTTCACTGTAATTTGTATATTTTTTGGTAGTTTGTGCCACTTACAGATTTTTACGCACCCCTCAGGGAACGTGTATCACCGGTTGAGAAGTCATGTTTTAGCGACTAAATTTTTTTTTAATTTAACATACGTACCAGGAAGTAAAATAATCACATCGAATAATTATTTATTTATTAATTTTTAGCGAGAGCTAAGTACCATTCTGGTCTCATGAAACGAACTGAATTGTATGAAAATTAAATGAATTACTTGATATTGAAACTCCCTATTTAAATTCCGACAATGTCAACATATTTTTATTCATAATTAATTATCAATACAGGCATGCAATTTTCCATCTGTCAATATTGGGTCGAAACTAGCGTTCATCGAAAACGATTTATATGTAGCAAATATCTTTTATAGCCGTCCAATATTTTGGTGACTGACTACGGAACGCTCAAAGTTGCCGACCTATATCTCCTGGATTGCGCCACCCTAGTACATGGTATTCACGACACTGAAGTCAAGCTGTGCCGTAAGTTTGTACACTTTCTTAAGGGAAACATGCTCCGGAAAATCCGAAGGCTTTCCTCGAGGAAATCCTCAAGGAATTCCTTGAGAAAAACCTAATAAGAAGAGCGTCCTCGGATAATATCTCAACAGAATTCACCATACACACGTAGAGAATTTCCTCAAGGAACTCCTTCGGATTTTCCGTTGCTTGTGAATGGCCCTTTATTGGTCTTAAAGTGAGCTGTTTCATGAAGGATCTGCTATTTTGCGCCAACTAAAATCTATTTAAGACACTAGTGTTTTTTATTATCAACATTTTTTAAAGATACTAGTGCTGCGCAGGATCTAGCATCTTTTAATCACATTAGCGCAATGGCGAATCTATTATTTTACAAAGTGTTGTGCAAAGTCTGTTACCTTTATAGGAATTTCGGTTGTGGGTGACCTGCTAAATTTTAATGCAAATAGAAACGTTTCTCGAACCTATTAAATATTCCTACTTTGACTACTACACTGCTCAAAACAATTAGGGGAGCAAGCAAAAAAGTGAAGAAAACCGTGCAAGAGAACCACAGATTGGCGTACAATGGATAGTACGCGTGTATCAATGCAAAATACAGAAAAAAAGACCTAAAAATATTGGAATTAATCTTTAATTCTTTGAAAATGTGGAAAAAACATAAAAAGGTGGTTTTAGGCAACATTCTGGTTGCATGTAAAAGATGAAAAAAAGGTACCGTTTAGACATGTTGCATGTGTTTTAATAAGGCGTGTGGTCTCCTTGAACAGCTAAAACTGCTGCACACCTGTTTGGCATGGATGCGATAAGCTTATGGGTCTGAGTTTGGGAAGTTCTGTTCCACTCCTCAAGAAGTGCTATCTCCAAGTCTCGGACAGTAACAGGCGACCTATGTCACTTAGCAATGCATTGTCCGAGCTTGTCCCAAACATGATTGATTGGATTCAGGTCTGTAGAGCACGCTGGCCATTCCATGCGCTGTATTTTTTCAGCTTCAAGCATGTTCACCACTGGACGAGCTCTCGGCGGTCGAGCAATATCGTTTTGAAAAACAAAGGAATATCCAATAGCTCCAGCGTGAGGGATGACATGAGGTCTCAGTATCTCGTCTGCATACCTTTGGCCCGTCAAAGTGCCATTCCCAATGATATGCAGGTCAGTATGTCCGCCTATGCTGATTCCACCGCATACCATCCAACCAGCTCATCTGTTTTGTGACCTTTCACGAACGAATGCGGGATTATTTTGAGTGCCCCTGTCCCTCCATACCAGAACAAGTCCGTTGTCACTCTCCAGACTGAATTGCAACCCCTCTGTAAACAGCACTTGGCTCCAACCATGTTGCTTCCAATTTCGATGTTCAGCAGTCCGTCTGTCGGTTACCTCGTCTAGTGGTCAGCGACGTCTGACCGTGATGCGGTGGCCCCGGGTTCGAGTTCCGGCTTGGGCATGGGCTTACTTTCTCTCTCTTCTGTCATAGTCCTCTCTGTGTGTGAAAGTGTGTTATGAATGGATGCCTACCCTATGAAGGGGTCCTTATGGCATGTGTGCTGAGCTAAAATCGGTCTTCCACCTAAATGGTGAACGTGAAAACGGAAGCCGTATCTATCCTGCCTTAAATCGAGCAGATTTCATCTACTCGGACTCGGATACCCGAGTGGTATTAGAAACAACAACAACAACAGCAGTCCGTCTTCTTCGGGCCACACAGTAGCGTGAGGTCAACAAAAGGCAGACCATTGGTCTACGTGCATAGAGCCCTCCCTCATGAAGTCGATTACGTACTGTTCGGCTGGACACCCTTCGTCCTATTGCCAAGAGCAACTGCCTTTGCAGATGCTTAGCATTCTCTATTCTGTTTCGACGGGCTGTTAACCGTATATACCGGTCATCAATTGCTGTAGTGGCGTGTGGCTGACCTTGCCCTAATCGACGTCTAACATTTCCTGTTTCTTGGAATCGATTCCACAGCCTTGCAACACTTCTGATGACTCCAACATCATCCGCGACACTACGTTGTGTTTACCCGGATTCCAGCCTGCCTATAACACGCCATGGCATATATTCCGGTAAACCACGTTGTTGAGACATTCTCAAGTAACCTTGTCTTCAAAAAAAAAAAATGTAAAAAAACTACTGCGCAATCGAATTTCACAGTTGCGGCAATAAAACGGAAGCTTCTGCAACATCCCGATTTCCGCACTTATCTCCTCTTTCTTCTTTTTTTTTTTTAGCCTCATCAACTTTAATTTGTTTATTAAATTCTCTTCTTCCGTTTCCTGGTAGGCTTTAAATTAAGAGCGATTCATTTTATGTTACTTATTGGTATACATCTTTGCATAATTTTGTTAAAACCATGTGCTCCTCTAATTGTTTTGAGCAGTGTAGATATTGGTAGGAGACTTAGGCAGGGATTCAAGTGAAACAGGCAATCGCAAATTACAATCGCGACTGGAAATGAATTACATTAGAACGTTTCTTGATAAAAACATCCTGACGTCAGCGTGACGTTTGCCTATGAAAAACGAGCTAGATAAAACGTCACAGCCTACTTGGCGAATAAGAGGAGATCGCTGAGTGCTTGTGAGCTCTTATTGGCTCCACCCGTAGTGACGTCATGCCAATTTAAGTTGATGATAATGTAATTCACTTCCAGTAGCGATTGCAATTCGAAGCGATCGCAGTGCTGTTTCACTTGAATCCCTGCCTTACTGTTGTAAGTATAATCGCTTTTCATTGGTTTGAAAGCTTTAAATCTGTCTATTCCTCATTGGAAGAGACTTTTGCAGCTTTCTGTGGAGTTCGCAAAAACTCTTCTTTAATCCACCCGCGGACCTAGAAGAGAGCTTATTGCTGTTTGAAATAAGCTATTGGATACTGAAATTCCGCCCTCAAAGCTAGAGCCTTACTCTGTTTACAAGAGTCTTCACTATTTTCCTCTATGTCTTGCTGTATGTGTGTCCCCATGTGTTGTAATAAAGTTGTTTGTTTATGTTCAACTGTCTGATCCCTGCTACACTCGATTCACATAACCTTTCAACACTTACAAAGCACAAAAATTCACCTTCGCTGAATTTTAACCCACGCTCAAAAAAGCGCGTCTTGAAAAACGGAACCTGTGACGTTAGATAGCTGTAGTTTTAGCATTTCACCCACAAAAATTATATTTCGGCTATAGAGGAGAGGAGGGCATTATGGAATAGTCGGGAAATATGGAATACCGAGGTTTTTACTCCGTTCGGTGCTGCAATATCGTGGAAATAACATGAACTACTCAAGAAAGACTACCATGATGTATTGCAGTAAGAGTTCGCCGCTTACTGTTGTCATTAGAGTGCTACAAAAAAAATCTGGTATGGACCCCACACTACTTCCTTTTACGTGTAAATTTCTTAGTAGTTGCCTTAGGCAGGAATTCAAGTGAAACACGGACGATCGCAACTCACCAATGCAATCGCAAATACCAAAATTTGGATTCAAGTGAAACGAATTCACTTGAATTCGACTTACAGTAGCGGTTGCAATATGCGATCGCCTCGAAGCGACTGCAATGGTGTTTCACTTGAATTCGGCCCTAAAGCTTTAAAAAAAGTGCTTGGAGTGAGCAAGGTAACAATTCAAATATTTACTCCCCTAATCTGCCACGAAACAATGCAAAAAATATTTTACAACGGTTAATTTTCTAAGTATTGCTGATTTTAATATCATTCAGTGAATTTTTCGCAAAATATCGCCAATAGCGCCAAGTTGAACCCAAATTCAAAAAATAATTTTTTCGCCAAATTTGTGGCCAACTTGGCGATATGTCACCTAGTTGGCGTCAAACACTTGGCGACCCAAAGCTTGGCGACATATCGCCAAGTGGTCGTGCCAATTCATATCACTTGAGTCTGCATTGAAATTAACACCGATTTACCCCGAAAAAGGGGAAAACAACCCCTTGGGAACGTATAAATGCAACCACAAGGGGAGGTGCACAACTAGACCATCCTCAGAGCCTACATACCAAGCTAGAAGCTTCTACGGCATATAGTTTTTGAGTTATGCGACCCACATACGCACATACATCAGCACATACGTACATACAGAAGTTACGAGAAAACTCGTCGTAATTAACTCGGGGGTGGTTGAAAAGGATTTTTCGGCTGCTTATATGTTGGTAGGTACATATGCACGTGCTGACAGGTCGAAAAAACTACTGAACATTCATTCGGGGGTGAACAAAATTAAAATTTAGACTCAAATTTGAGTGATTTTTTTTCGCGATCACAATACTTCCTTTACTGCGTAAAAGAAAGTAAAAAGTTTAGTTTTTGATTCTCAAGAGATTTTGGAGTCAAGTTTTCAAATTTTGAATCTGTTAGTATACCTATGACTTAAAGTATTAATGTTAACCGTAATGTACACGAAAATAATTGTAGTTTTTTGTACTGTAGTCGTTTTTTAGCTTACAATATTTGATCCATAGTTTTAAATATTCATTTCCCGAGATCGCGTGTCGGATATTTTGGAATACTAGGTATTTAAAGACAACAAGAAAGCAAAGACGCTGAATGTGTCTTTTGCGACGGCAAATTCTCTCAAGATCAACCAACGCCTCCTAAATACTAAATGCCTGTAACTTTCTGGCTTTTAGCACAGAGCAAAATTTCATCCTTGGTTCAGGATACACTGCCATCTACCAGAGTTCTTCAAGAAAGAGAAATTAATGATTGGTTCATTTCTAAATTTAAATTTAAAAATCAACCAATCAAAAAATTTGTTTCGAATATTGTTTGGATCCATCGCCAATAGCTGCAAAATGCAATTAGTTCACGATATACTGCCATCTACCGGAGTTCTTCAAAGAATTAACGATTGGTTCATTCCTGAATTTAAATTTAAAAATTAACCAATCAAAAAATAACAACGACATTATCGGATTGCCGCAAGGTGGCGCTTAAAGTTGAACCCATCTCGACGGTAGCGAAGCAAATGTTATAGGCATTTAGTATTTAGGAGGCGTTGGATCAACGAGGTGAAGTTTGGATTCAGTGCGTAAGTTGTTGTCTGTGGGCTCACCTTGACTGCACGGGAGCAGAGCAAGACGATTACATCTGTGACTTCTGCAAATAGACTCGAAACATAAATGATTCACAGTTAATGTCAAAAATTATAGCTACATATTTAAGAATAAAAGTTTTTTTTTTTTTTTTTTTTGATTAATTAATTTTTTTATTTGTGGTCTGATAACAGTGTTTTATGAAGTTAATTAGTATTTCAATGGAAAGCACCACCTATTCCATATTACCCGAGTATTTCATATTAGAATCCATTTGTAATTTTTTTAAACATTTTTTTTTTTTAATATTTAGAAATAAATAGTATTTTTTTTTCTTGCAAAACACATTTCATTCCAATTAGTCGAAGTATGTACTCAAGATGATTTTTAACCGCCGACACACAAAGAAAAGGGGGTTATATGTTTGACGTGTATGTGTATCTGTGGCACTCTGTAGCCTAAATAGATGGACCAATTTTGAAATATTTTTTTTGTTCGAAAGGGGAGTTGATCGAAAGTGTTCTTAGCTAGGCTGCGTCTTTGAATGGTATTAATTAACGAAGATATTAATTAAAAACCTTTGAAGAGATTTTCGGAATTTTAGCAGTGAAAACATACTTCAAAACTTTTAAAAAAATAGCACTAAATTAAAGAGAAAAATGTTCTGCGTCCGATACGATGTAATTGGATCTTCCATGTTCTATAGAACGCGAGTTATAGCGTTTTTTAGCAAATGCAGCTTAACCTTTATTCACGTGATCGGAACCGTTGTCATTATTGACAGACAAGGAAAGCAAACGCTTATAATTTATTAAAATGTTTATCAGTTGCCAGTTTCTATTTTTTTAACAAATAAAATACTTGAATTTTTGTTTTATTAGTCGGGGGTTTTCAAAATTTTTAATTTTAGTTTACTTGTGTAAAGACACTTATGTTATGAAAAATTCATTACATTTTTAATGCAGCTGCATCGTGGAAGATTTCTTTTTAAGAAACTGTATGTGTGTGTGTGAGTGGAGAATATGTTATTGTTTGAATTCACTTGGTGATGGGGAGGATCTATTACATATTGAGTAAAACACCCCATCTGTGTAAATCTAGTAAATCTAGTAGTAAATCTAGTAGTAAGTCTAGTAGTAAATCTAGTATCCTTTAAATATGCAATTGTTATAGAAGATCTGTATTTGTAAAGACTCTTGTGTAACAGAAAATCTAGTCTTCTTCAAAGATACTTGTGCAAGAAGCTGTTTCATGATGTCGGAAGAAAAAGCGGCTTAAACTTCGTCTAGGGCCTGATTACTAAATAGGCCGACTAGGCCCTGACCTAGGGCCTTCGCTGTTTTGAGGGTCACAAATGGCTAACGTAGTAAGATTACTTCAGTCTAGGGTTCAAGTTGTGGCAGCTGATAGTTACAATTGTACAGTTTGAGTACAGGGAGCAGCAAAAAGTACACTGTTAAAACTACAGGTTGCACATCACACACTCCAGGGTCCCCCGTACCTACCACAACTCGTGGTTTAACCGGGATAGGACCCTGAAGAGTTCTCTGTTCTTTTTAAACCAGAATAAAGGACGAGCAAACCCTTGGCCCAGCACCCCCAGAGGCATCGTTTTACTTGGAGGACTTTGTGACCACGACATTTTTGACGTCCCCCAGCCACCATTAATCAAGACGGTAGATCTTTGATCGGCTGGGATCGAACCCGGGTCCCTCCGGTCACGAGTCCGACGCCCTACCGATTGGGCTACCACGGTCCTCTACAGGTTGCACAAGGCACCATTAAGGGTGAAACGTTGTAGCACCTGCGCCACCCCCTGAAGAGTGGTACTTGACTCCCTATGGCAACCTTGAAGGTGCACCCTTAAAGTATGTTACTTGACTCCCAATGGATCCTTCAAGGGTGCCATAGGGAATCAAGTGGCACCCTTCAGGGGGTGCCGCTGGTGCTACAACGTTTCACCCTTAACCCATTTATGCCCAGTAGCCTAAAAACGGGGAGCTTGTTCGTTACTGCATACAAAAACCTGTAATGGGTGTGTCATTTTACTAAAGCTGTTTTTCACAAGTCAAATAGTCTTCCTTCTCGAGAAAACTAGTTAGAGCCACTATTTGGACATCAGAGTTTATGTATTGACAGCTGTTTTCAGACAAATCAGTCAAGCAACGATCCAGCATGGGTAGAGCCGCAGAAAGTAAGTTTTTTTTTGCGAAATTATTTTTCAGAAAACGAAACTATTTTAGGCAGGGATTCAAGTGAAACAGGCAATCGCAAATTACAATCGCTACTGGAAATGAATTACATTAGAACGTTTCTTGATAAAAACATCGTGACGTCAGCGTGACGTTTGCCTATGAAAAACGAGCTAGATAAAACGTCACAGCCTACTTGGCGAATAAGAGGAGATCGCTGAGTGCTTGTGATTTCTTATTGGCTCCACCCGTAGTGACGTCATGCCAAGTTAAGTTGATGATAATGTAATTCACTTCCAGTAGCGATTACAATTCGAAGCGATCGCAGTGCTGTTTCACTTGAATCCCTGCCTTAAACTGATTTACTTAAAATTGATCACAGTTGCCTTCTGTAATGTTACTTTGCAAAAGTAAAGTCAAGTAAGGTCGTATTTTGCGCACATATCTGCCTAGTGTCCCATAAACAGGACGTTAAATAACTTAATAAATATGGCAACGGCGATCTATTTTACGCCTAAAATATATGTAAACCATTTCAAGTAAAAGTTTCAAGCAGATAAAAATTGAAAAAAATTGTTTAAAAAAACTTGGGCATAAATGGGTTAAAGGTGCCTTGTGCAAATTGTACTTTTAACTGTATTTCGCTTAGGGCCCCGGGATATCTTAATCGGGCCCAGTCTACACGATGTGGTGTCTGCTCTAAACTGGAAACGAACCTGCCTTCTACGAGTAGTTAGTTGTCTTAATAGATATACATTAACTGGGTGAAAATGAAGTCTAAACCTTTTCAGCTATCGGGCTAGAGCTATCGGATTTCTGCTGGAGACCTTACGAAGTAATTCAGTCCAGCAGTGAGGAAGAAGCACGGTCCAATATCGGCACTGCTTCCGACATACAAGTAAGCATGTCTATGAAGTATCTTTGTCTCTGGTTGAAGTGAAGTTAAGCAACAGCGTAGCCAAAAAATTCAAACAAGGTTCATCTCGCATAAAAAAAATTGAACTTTTGATCCGTATAAAAATTCGAAACAATCAATTCTGAGCTTTTCTTCACGCGAATGATAACGATTGTTTTGTTAGCAAACATAGTATGGGAAAATTCTCAATGTTTAAATTTTTTTATAAATTACCATTTTTTGTTTGTTAAAAAATAAAAATACCTGATTTTAGTAATCAAGACTTTTTAAAGGATTTTTTAATTTCCCACTCCCACTTGATTGTGCTTTTGGGATTAGCAAAATTGTGTAGTTGTGAATATCTTTTTATCTTCGTGCTTTTCCAAGTTTAGCCAGCATTTTTAGTTAAAGCATTTAAAACATATTTAAATTTCATGTATGCTCTGGCCCACAAGGTTAATTTTAGTATGGAATATAGCAATTTGTGTCGGTTTTTTTTTAACTTTTTAATTTACTATCAGTAAACAGTTGCCTCATTTAGACCCCAGATGATCCTTTGAAGCAAATACAATCACAGCTCAGACATCCTGAGACTAGTTTCGTCCTTTTGTGGACTCATCAGTCAGGAATCGCCAATAACCGAATTGGATGCAGAAATCTGATTATTTTAGCCAAGATAACCATCAAACTGGTAGACAAAATTAATTTACCTTACCAGCGAGCGTCCGCAAACCATGGTACGGTTCGACTCGAAAACTGAGGGCAAAAGCTGGGTAGTATTTCATTTCATTTCATTTCACACTCCAGGGTCCCCCGTACCTACCACAGCTTCGTGGTTTAACCGGGATAGGGCCCTGAAGAGCGCTCTGTTCTTAATTTTGAGCCAGAACCTAGGATCGAGCAAACCCTAGGCCCAGCACCCCCAGAGGTATCGTTTCACTTGGAGGACTTTGTGTCCACGACATTTTTAACGCCTCCCAGCCGCCATTAATCAAGACGGTGGATCTTTGATAGGCTGGGGATCGAACCCGGGTCCCTCCGGACACGAGTCCGATGCCTTACCGATCTCGTGTCCGGAGGTATGCAAGGGTAGTATGCAAGGATATAAGTATAGTATCCTGGGTAGTATGAAAGGTAGATCCTTATGTCTGATTCATGAAACTCCGACTTTTTCAGATGGGCGGCATGATAGTGTACTACATCCTGACAGGCGGCCGGCATCCATTCGGGTCCACCGAGCGCGAGTGCCAGGAGAATATCTTACTAGGACAGCCTGCCCTGGGCGGCGAGCCTGGAGACACTGAGTCCAGGGTCCTCATCCAGGACATGATCAGGAAGGAGGAGTCCGAAAGACCCTTGATCTCAGAAGTCACTCTGTAAGTGCGCATGTGAGAGTCTGTGAGCCCGAGTGGCGTTTCTCACTGGATATAGTTTGGCTCTCATAACTCGAACTAGGCTGATTATAACTAAAGTCACAGTGCCAAAAAACTCTCAGTTTAAAATTACTGGGCTTACACTGCAAAAATGAGCTGTGTTTTTACAGTATAATAAGGGCAGACGAGGTTCCAACTCAAACTGTAAAATGCACAGTCATAAACTGTAAAACTAGCAATTTTTCCGTTTCTTACTGTAAAGTTGGCAATTTTACAGTTTATTGACGTAAAATTTAACTGTATTATACTGTAAAAACAACAGTATAATACTGGTAGCAGAGGTTCCAGCTTAGAACTATAAAATGCACGGTAATAAACTGTACAATTAGCACTTTTTACAGTTTACTGCTATAAAATTAGCTGCATTATACTGTTAACCCTTCACTGCACGGTGTGCCAGATCTGGCACAAACCAAATAAACCCTCATATATTCCTATGATTTTTAAATGCAGTTAAACTGAGCTTTGTGCCCCTTCTGGAACATTGCTATAACAGTTTAGTGTGATTTTTATGCACTAGTTAGCTGCACTAGTCTAGGTATTACAGTTCTTGCTTATTTTAAAAAAAAGGGTCTGCATTTCCGTTAGAAGTGTGCTTAGTCATTATTTCGTTTGTTCCAAAAATGTTTAAATACACTTAGTGGAAAGTTTGTTTATACCACTTATGGCACAAAACACATTGTAGATTATTACACTTATCGGTATACAAAGCATATGCTATGTGCTTTGTGCCATATATAGAACAAACAATTAAAACATCATTTTTGGTGCACATTTTTAAGATTAATTTTTTTCTTCATTTTTCCTGAACTCACAGGGTTATTTAAAAGGTAACAAATGATTTTTTTCATGAAAATTTAAAAAATTGTGCAGTGAAGGGTTTAAGCAACATTCATTTCTTACAGTGTAATGACTTGAAATTGCGTCAGAACAGTCGTGATTTCATGGAACTTGCTTTCAAAAAAAAAAAAGTAATTCCAAAATGTGCCGACAGATGGCGTAGTTGGGATTCAAATTGTTGTTGTGGGAGGTATTCTGATTATTAAGACCCGACATGTTCGATACTTTCATACAATGACCACATATAACCACTGATATGTTGTAGAACATATCGATTTAAGTTTCTATTTACCAGTTAGTAGCGGACCAAGGCGGAATATGTTATCGAACAACTAATACCTTACTCATCCTAAGGTAATTGTTTCATTGAGTTCCTCTTTCTCCTTTGTCACTATCATCGTCTTCGTTGTAAATCTTAATAAATCGTTCGCAAACTCTTGGAATCTATGGATTTTTGTTAGCAAACAGCGTTTCCTTGCCTGACAAATCCCTTTGTTTGCTTTTCGCCCTTAAATTGCAGTGACAGCGTCATTTGTCAGATTATTTTGAGCATTTTTTCCTGCCTTAAAATAAATCCGTAGGCCTAACGACTGTTCTGGTGAAAATCTAGTTATTCTAACCAGTTGCTTTTAAATTAGAGTGTCTTGTCCAAATAAGGTTGTGTTTTTTAAAATAAATTACGGCTGTTTTAAATGCGTAATTGCAACTAAGGGCATAAAAATGCTTTTCAAGTTTCTCTAAAAGTACTTTGAACTTTAGAAAAAAACACGATTTTACAAACCTCTTTTTTTTTAACCGAGCTGGGCTCGGTCGCCAGGTACTATATTTAGATTTAAAATGCTTTATGATCAGAGAAGTTCGTTTTAATATGAGATCGGCAATCAGGGTCGGGGGTTGTTTAAATTTTTAATTTAATGTTAGTACTTGTATTTTTTTGAACATAACTTTATCTGACTAAAATATGAAAAAACCGTTCCTAATTTTGTTAAGTAGATTGCAATGAACTCATGCAAAAGTAAAGTTTTTTAATTAATTACGTCTTGAAGTTTCAGTACTTTATTACTCTGAGTTTGCAGGTCACTAATTCCGTTTCGGAAATTGAACGTCCTCATTGAAGAGTTTATTTTTGCTTAATTTTCTGCAAACGTTTAGATTAATTAAAAATTGTTCCAATTTCTTACATGTTCTGCGCAGCAGATGCAACAAAATTTTAATTCCTTTACTTAACTCGGCAGGCGCTAATTCCAAACTTATATTTTTGGGAGATGTAAAATTCTAAATTACCGAATAAAACTTCGAAACTCTCTGCAAGATACAATAAGAACATGCACACATGTCGACATCTTATGAAAAGAAACATTAGACACCATAAAAAGAAAAGACACCATTTCAACATTTAACCCATTAATGCCTAGCGTCCCTTTTTAGGGACGGTCCAAAAAAGGGTCTGAATTTCCCCAAAATGAACAGTTCAACCAAATAATAGTGTTCAATTAGTACCTTGGTATTGTTTCAATTCGTTATTAACAGATTGCAGCACATAACCATTGTAAAGTGCGTTCTGTAGCAGTTTTAATATGATCTTTATCAAAAATGACATCGTTCACAATCTCAAGAAAAAAAGCTAAGTTTTCAAAGTTATTCCCAGCTTCCCAGTTTATGTTAATTGCTGATTTTATTTCATCTTATAAAATGTCTATTTAAATATTATATCGTAGGCAGAAAAAAATTTAGTGAAAAAAATATATACCGTATTTTTCGCCGTATAAGACATAAGACGCACTTTTTCTCCCCAAAATCGAAGGGGGGGGGGGGGAGTGCCTGCGTCTTATACGCAGGCATTTTTTCTTCTTTTTTCTAGATTTGCCTCCTTTAAAATTTTGTGCGTCTTATATGCCGGTGCGTTTTATACGGCGAAAAATACGGTACCCTCTGGGGTCTAGATCGTAACTTTTGAGGGACGATTCTTCTTTCCTTAATAAAACTATTATTTTTTACATAATATTTTTTTATTATTTTTCCTGTCCATTAAACACTGTTTGTAACCAGTATACAAAATATCTTTGGAAAAAAAAAGTCAGGCATTAATGGGTTAAATACTGTCTTCAAATTTGCTGAATAAGGAAATGTTTGGGAGGACACAGTGATCTGCCATTGGGGCGTTCCTGCAAATCGGATACATATGTGTGTTGATTATCTTGAGTGAGTGTTAAGTGTGATTTTCTACGGCATTTCTGAAATTGATTTCCTTAAGGTAATCCTGAAGATATGAATCATGCCTTTCTATTGCACCCATTTCCTCTGTCATTAGTAATTATTACGTGAAAAAAAAATGTAGACGTTAATTTCTTGTTCATTGGTACGTTTTTTAACCGCCGACGCGACAAGGTAAGGGGTTATAAGTAGTAGGGTGGGCCGAAAAACACTTTTTTTTTTTTATTTCGAATTTGTAATAGCGCGGAAAAGTTGCGAATTATGAAGACAAAAAGAAGGAAAAAAGAATTATCGAAATCGGTTGATATCTTCCGATCGCGCATAAGGCCTAAAATTTGACAAAAAATGAAAAAACTTGATTTTCGCGATTTTTTTTTTTTTTAATTTTTCAATTGGATGTTTTCGAAATGTAATAGTGCGGAAAAGTAGCTAATTGTGAAGACAAAAAGAAGAAAAAAAATTATCGAAATCCATTGATATCTTCCGATCGCGCATAAGGCCTAAAACTTGACAAAATATGTAAAAAACTTCATTTTTGCGACTTTTTTTGAAAAAATTTTGAATGAAATGTTTTCATAATTTTTTGGCACGGAAAAGTTTATAATTATGAAGACAAAAAGAGGGATAAAAAGGAGGAAAAAGAATTTTCGAAATCGATTAATATCTTCCGATCGTGGCTAGGGCCTAAACTTTGACAAAACATGAAAAAACATCATTTTTGCGATTTTTTGTTTAATTTTTTGAATTAGATGTTTTCATAATGCAATAGTTTGTAACGTTTACTAATATAGCCTTAAAACATTGTGCTTTAATTTTTTTTTTGGTCAGTTAATATCTTCCGGTTGCGCATTAACCCCAAAATAATAATTTAAAAAAGTTACATTTTTACGCGTTTTTGGTTTTTTATGAATATTTTTTTGTGAAACAACCGTAGTATTTTTTGAGACAGACTGACAATAATATAGAAAAATAAACTACCACAGGTTCAGTCGATGTTATCCAGTTGCGAAAAGCCTTAGAAACTCTCATGCGCAGACGTCGGGCAGCAATCCAGGCAACGTCGCTCGCCTGGCTACAGCTCTCTTCCACTCCATCGCCGCCTTCCTAGGACCATGTCAGCTGTCTGCCTATATTGTTTTTTCAGTCTGCGCTTCTATGTAGTAATCGCAATGTACTATTATTTAGTTCAATCGAGCTGTTTTGATTTTGAAAATCTTGTAGTCTTTTGTAATGATGTAGTTTCCTGCTGTGTGTGGACTCTGTGATTTAACAAGAAGTTATGTAATAACAAGACAAATACTCTAACAACAAGACAAATATTTGGCTGCCCAACTTTTGGCACTCCAAAGAACTGCCATCAAACTAACTGCCTACTGGCGAAGACACCATTATTAATTTCTAGTGCCAAATTTAACCTTTCTTGAGTACGGCACCTAATGATGTCCTTGCCAGTGGACGGCTTGTTTGATGGCAGTTCTTTTGGAGTACCAAAGTGGGACAGCCAAATATTTGTCTTGTTATTAGAGTATTTGTCTTGTTATTTGGCTCGGCAATTGTATAACTTTTTCGTTAAATCACCGAGTTCACACAGAACAGAAAACTACATCATTAAGAAGACTACAAGAATTTCAAAATGAAAACAGCTAGATTGAACTAAATAATAGTACACTGCGATTACTACATAGAAACGCAGCCTGAAAAAACAATATAGGCAGACAACTGACGTGATTCTAGGAAGGCGGCGATGGAGTGGAAGAGAGATATCTTTTCACGCACTCTCTCGCGAGTTTGCTCACGATATTTATCGCACTTCCTTTGCTCTGAAAAAGGCGCGAACTCCAACCACGGTTAAGTAAAAACAAATCGCAATCGTGATTGCTCCAGACAAAAAAAAAAAAACTTTCTACAGAAAGATAGCCATTCATAATTTCACTTTCTTTTCGCAGACATCCGTATTTCTGGGACATTGAAAAGCGGTTCCTTTTTCTAACGCTGGTGGCAAGAAAAATTGACTTTTACACAAAGTGAGTGCTGAAAAACTATTCTGGTGATAAATAAAGATTGATACTTATATCCACGAACTCGTTGGATTACTTGCGAAGAGAAGATGAAGCGATGGGGTGGATAGAAAGGCGGGATTGTGGGTTAATCACTTCTCCTTCGAGGGACACTTCAAACGGAATTTTTTCGACAATTAAGTACTAAAAACGTAATTTCAGACGATCTTTGATCAGAAGGGAAGGACTTTCCCCAGGAAACGTTTCTGAATTGAAGTTCGCGAGTTCAGTAAAGCACAATTTTGGTGACTGTTTTTTTTTCTTTTTTTTTTCAATGCCTCCATGAGCATATAAAAATGAGCTCATACGCTTTCTAGAATAGACAAGCGTTTAAAAATAGCTAAAGCTAAACTACGTTTTAAAGCAAGTTTAAACTTTCACATTCTTACAAATTTAATTTAAGATTTATTAATATTATTTATTTTTTTGTTCTAATTTCTTTTCTTGATCTTTTTTGTGCATTTTTTGCAAACTCAAAATAGAAACACTCTAAGGCTCACATATATGCTATCAAGAAAATATGTGCGACAGCCCGTATGCCCGAACGTCGCTTTAATTATTGTCTTAATAATATTTTAAGAAAATATTGGTGCCATAAGCGGTGATAAAGGTCCGCGACTTAAGATGCTTTTGAAAAGGAAACTGAGAATCCAGTATTAGTTGGTGAGCTGGGAATGCTGTCCTTGAAATAAGAGAAGGACCTTTCGGGGCATTTTTTCCTTGGGAGAACACCAAGGGCGGATCCAGAAGTTTTTCAAGAGAGGGGCGATCGATTTTATTGCTTATTTTTTACTATGATTCTAGTTTGCAAACATTGATCACATAAGTTTCGGACTTTAATTTCGAAACATTTCCGGGACAGAGCCCACCTTCCCTCAACATCATTAAAACTTGTCTAAAATTACGTTTTTTGAGCCTTAATATTGAAAATTCAGTGATGGAGGGGCTTGAAGGGAGGGGCGATCGCTCCATCGCCCCTCCCTTGTATATGCCCCTGGAGAAGCCTGTGATTATTAACATAACTATTATTACATAGGAAGAAGACTTCAATTTCGAAATATTTCCGATACAGAGCCCACCTGCCCTCAACATCATTAAAACTTGTGTAAAATTAAGTTTTTTGAGCTTTAATGTTGAAAATTCAGTGATGGAGGGACCTCAAGGGAGTCCCTTGTATCTGCCCCTTTAGAGCCCTGTGATTATTAACACAACTATTATTACATAGGAAGAAGACAAAAGCGGCAGAAGCGTTCAGAGATAGTTGCATCGAAGCTGAAGATTGGGTGAGCTATTTTTTGAAGTTTTAACTCAAATGAAGTGGTACACTGCAGAAGATGAGCTGTTGTTTTTACAGTATAATACTGGCAGCCAAGGTTCCAATTTGAAACTGCTAAATGCACAGTAATAAAGTGTAAATGGGTCATTCCGACAAAAAAATGGTACACATCATGTCCGAGAATTTAGAAATTTTTAAATTTAATTTTAATAACTACCACCCATTAAGTGTATTTTTTATTGGTTCTCCATTTAATTTTGTGCCATCAAGTATCAACTGATTAGGTATAATCCATTTAGAAATGACACAAAAAACATTATCTTTGTCAGAAGAAGGAGAAAATGACGTGTCCCAGCTTCAAATTGCTAGAATTTTAAATGTGATTTAAAATTAAACTGAAATGTAACAACAAAATAAATGACACTGCACTGCACAAAAGATGCTTCTGACACCATTTCTGCAGATTATTACGCAAATGAAAAAAAAATTCCCCAAAAAACACTATTATTTATCCATGTCCCTAGATTTTCTATGTTTCGAATTGTCCACTCTGTTATATGCCTTTTGGAAATAAAATAAACAATTGCATTCAATCTGATATATTTTTTAAAAAATATAGGTAGTATAACTGCCGTGATTAGCTTGCTACATTGAATTATGTAGTCAACAACCAGGGTGAGCCTCATTCTTTTCTTATGATAGTTAATTTGAACTGTTGGATGTCCATTCTGTTAGAGCCGATTTCATGATGAAAAAAATAGATTTTTTCTTGAAATTGCAGACAGACTTACAGTTTTAGGCTGTTTATTCCACTTTATGCTTGTTCTGTGATTCTAACTTTTCTTTGTGATTATACAGATATTTTTAAAGTCTTATTTGTCTACTCTGTTATATGTCCACTCTGTTAACCAAGTGATCAAAATATTTAAAATCCTTTCATAAATGAGTCATGTACTAGTTATTTACACTTCATTATTCACAAATAAATGGAAACTCAATAAAAAAAAATATGATTAGTTGGTGGAAATTATTTAAATTGATAATCTTAGGAAAAGAGTTTCAGACATGATTTGTATCATTTTCGTCGGAATGACCCATAACTAGAAATTTTAGTTTCTTACTGTATATTTAGATATTTTACAATTTATTGCCGTAAAATTTAGCTGTATTATACTATAGAAACAACAGTATAATACTGGCAGCAGAGGTTCTAATTTAAAACTATAAAATGCTCGGCAATAAACTGTAAAATGAGCAGTTTTGCAGTTTATTACTGTAAAATTAGCAATTTTACAGTTTAGTACAGTAAAAGTAGAAATTTTACCGTTTATTATTGTAAAATTAACAATTTTTACAGTTTATTACTATAAAATTAGCTGAATTATACTGTAAAAACAACATTCATTTTTTACAACGTAGGAATGGGAGGAAGAAGTTTTTAATGTTACCTGTAGTGTAACATTATAAAGTTATAGTGTTAAAAAATCCTCAGGAAGAAAGGGAAAAATTGAGGGTCGAACCAAGTATCACGAAATTTTACGAGGATCAGGACATCTTTGTCTCATCTTCGCAGGATGATATCACAGTAATTATTGATTAAAAACACATTTTTGACCAATAAATGGTTCTATCTACGCTTAGACATTGTTCAATTCTTTCGAATTCGGTACGACTTGAAAGACCGTAAAAAATACCGCAACGAAGTTTTCACCGACCGAAGCTCGAATTGCCAGATTTAAATATGAAAAGAAATAGAAGCATTTTTAAGTGAGCTAGACGTTTAATTTTTAAGTTCGACTGTTTAACAGTTTGCTCGAATTATAACCAGCGTGAGAATTTTAATTTTCTACCAGCTAAGCCCGCGCAGAACTTCTGCACCCTAGTGCCTAGTTTACTGATATTTTTCAGAAAGTAAGATTCTTGGAACGAAGCACAAGGTAAAGTTTTTTAATTAGCTTAATTAGGCTTAACATGGGTTGATTTTTTCTGCCGCGAAATAAGTTCAGACTTGAAAAATTAGTAAACTAAGAATTGATAGAGGAAAGCTGTTCAATAACACAAACCTTTCCTCTTGCTGTTCAACTAATCTTCCTCCCTAACCCCTTTTATAATGCACTAACAGTACCCGCACGGCGATGCCCGTGCAAAAAAAATGTAAAGGAAGTCAACTGAATATTCACTCCAGCCCTGAATTAAAATTATTATATTCTTTAATTCAAATGTGCTTCACAACCTTTTAAATTCCACTATTAAAGTTAAACCAATTCGCTAAATAAATCAAAAAGACATTAAGTTAAGTAAGCAACAGGGAATATTAATTACTCAGATTTAGTCAATTTTCAAGGCTTAACTCTAGACGCAAATTTAAACAACAATTTCCAGCAGTTTGTCTGGAAAGTGAACCTAGAGTTTCAGTTTTGCGTATAGAGTTAAGCATTGAAAATTGACTAAATTTGAGTAATTAATATCCCCTGTTCTAATAAACGGAGAGAAACGTGCTACAACTTTTATTTTTCAGAAAAAAAACCCTTTCCAGCGATGTATAATGTTTGGGGTGGGGGAAAGTTTCCCCCCTCAATTATGCCGGATACACCAAAAATGAGACTAATTAATTAATTTAAAAATAACTAATTCGAAATTTAGAATTTAGCCTTCGTGATGCATTACACGGGGATATGTGCGAATTTTTGCGCCAAGTTTCATGTCTGTAGGTGCTGTGGGGCTTCTGGCCAGCGGTTACAAACGTACAAACAAACAAACAAACAAAACCCGTCATCTTTATGTATAGAGATATCATTTTTAAACGATCATGATGTCTTAAATTTGTTATAGAAAAATGAACTTTAATTATTTGTAGGTGAGCGCTGTTCCTACAAGTTTGATGACCTACATCGTTCAGTCAGCCAATAGAAAGTTTGGCAACAATTTTGCTGATCTCTTGAAGTTTTCATTGGAAATCAAAGACAGTTTCGACAGAATGTGAGTAGAATGAAAGTACTCGTCGCTGATCCAAAACCACTGGATAATGTCCATCCGTGAAGGCGCGCCTAGCACTCTCGAACCATACCACTTGAAAAAGGGATAATGGGTTGTGAGTGGGAACTTTCCGAAGTTTTCAATTTAAAACTTGTTTTTTTGCTGTCTTTCTGGCACATTCAACTAAAGGCCTGGTTTCCAAGGATGCGTTTTCCGACCGACAGGTGTGCGTCACCGTTTTTTTGCAGCGGAGTTCCTTCTACGCATGCGCCGTCATCTTGTGCGCATGTGTAGAAGGAACTCCGCTGCAAAAAAACGGTGACGCACACCTGTCCGTCGGAAAACGCTTCCTTGGAAACCAGGCCTTAAGTAATGTATTTGAAATTAGCATCGTTCCACGTTATTTGATGCGGCTGAAAATGCTTCTTATTATTTTTCCCTTTATTGTTATCTTACCTGTCACCCTTATTTTGGTAAGATCGGAGAAGAGACCTGACGCATGCGTAAATACGCAGAAGGTTTTACCTAAGAAGATCAGACAGTAAGATTCAAAGGCTAATTGCTGACCATGTTAGATTTTGTTCACATTGGAGGCGGGATAGTTAAACTTGGGAATGATTGAAACGATTTCAGTTCGCACTAAAGTCGTATCTGGTTGCCAACGCTGCTGCACATTAATTGCAACAATCTTTATTTCATTTTGCACTCTAGCTTACTGTGGAGCAGCTTTGTTTTCAAAAATAATGCTCCTGGGGGGGGGGGGGCAACTATAGTTTTTTTCCTTTTTCTTTTTTTCAGAAGCCATCAGCTTCAACATACATGAGGACTGCATACTATGCGCTTTGCCTCCTGACAAACATAGGACAAATTTACGGCGCAGAGAGGATGAAATAACATCCATGGGCAAGGCGGGATTCGAACCCGCGACCACTTGCCTACGAGGAGAGTACTCTACCTCTAGGCCCACGTAGCCCCCGGGCAACTATAGTTAAACTGCGAAGAGATGGCGGTTCGACCGGAAGCGGAAATGTACCGCTTTATTTTGAAATAGGTTGGATCTGCCAGAACGCGTTGGCAGTGAAGTAGTGCGTTCTCGCTAATCCAACCTATTTTTAAATGAAGTGGTACGTTTCCTCTTCTAATTGACCCGCAGTGTCTTCACGATTCAACTTTACATGAAACGTGCTGTCAAGAATGCAATCAGTGACATCTAATATCCGTATTTGTTAGGCAACATGAGGGTGCATCATTTAGTTTTAGTTGAATTATCAAAAAGTTCTTGGTATGTTTCATTAAAAAAAAAAAATTGTGCATATTCGCTAGCAAGAAAGGATGGAGCTTAATCTTACTGTAGTTTGATGCAACAGACGCAGTTGAACGTTGAAAGGAAGTAGAAATAAGAACTAGACCCTTTTAGTCCTCTTTTAGTTTTTTAGAACTATCCCCTTAATCGGGACTGTGGCGCACATGAAGAATCTATATCGCTGTTTTAAAAGAGTAATGATGCAATTGCTGAAACACCATTTTACTGAAGATTGAAAAGAAGAAAAAAAAAAAAAAGGAAATAGTAGCGGAAGGAAAATTAAATCATCGAAAAAAAGGCAGAGATGTGTGTATCGCGTCAATTCTTTCACCTTATAAGCTTGTAAATTTAACATTATTACAGGCTTGGAATTACACATTATTAATTTAAAACCGTAATTTTCAATTTCCTTGATCAAGTATGTCATTGTTCCTTCAAACTGCTCTCTAGGAGCCAAATTCGAAAAACATTGATATTGTTGTTCCACTGAACGCTTTAAGGCTTTCTGATGTCATTAAGTATTTAAATTCAAGAACTGAAAAATTTAGTTATATCACTTCTTAGCTCCAGATAGCTATCTGCCCACGGTTGCAATGGAATGGACAAATGCCCAGCTAAGACGGAGTCTGTCTGAACAGGGGGGAAAAGTAAAAATTTCATGTGTATGTTTCATTTGTATCAATATGAGTCTCATTAATTTAGAAACTGAAACACATCTGAAAAAGCCGGCATCCCTGCAAACTAACAGATGCTTCCATTTCCACCTGTAAACTGGATATTTGCATTTCCATTGCGTCGGTGGTCAGACTGTACAATCGCGGTCGTCACTCTCACCTTCAATTTGGAATCAATATAAATTGTATTAATGTCTTCGTTAGTAGGAAGCTCATCCATTGCAATTTGGAGCCTTATATCTTTGAGCGGCAGTTCTTATTTAAAAGCGTGCCTATTAAGGGACCCCCACACACTCCGGAAAACCCGAATGTTTTCCTTGAGGAAAACCTCGAAGGAATTCCTCAAGGAAAACATCGAAATATGGGGCGTCTCCATACGCTCCGGAAAATCCGAAGGCCGGCCTTGAGGATTTCCCCAAGTTCCAAGACGTTACGGAAATATACGAAGGCTAGTAACTAGCTGTTAGTTTTTTGAGGAAAACCTTCTATCCATACACACTGTACGATAGGCCTTGAGGAAAACATTAGAGGAATTCCTTGAGGAAAACCTCACTAGAGAGGGGTCCAGAGATCCGCAGGAATATCTCTGCAGAATTCACCATACATCCATGGAGGATTTCCTTGGGGTTTTCCAGAGCTTGTAGGGGGCCCTTTACAGGTTTCACTTGCTCTGTGCATTTTATTTGGGAACAGTGGGCCGTTCAACTTTTTGGGGCAAAGAGTCTCTGTATGAGATTTAAAATGTATTTTAATTTTTATTGAGATATTCCATATTTTCTACAGGCCTCAAAACTTGAAGTTGATGGTGAAACATCCTTCGCATTACATCTTACAAGTGTTCCCTACCTTTTTCATGTCTGTATATCACGTGATTAAGAACAGTCTCTTGCTTCAAAGACAGATGGAGTTGCTGTCGTTTTTCAATGCATTCATCACGTGATGCTTATTCATGTGTTTCAATTTTTATCCAACGTTTTTAGCAGAAAAATTGTAATAACTAAATTTTAATTTTCAAATTTTATAAATTCCTACGTAGTTAAGCAATTGGTTTGAACTGCTTTTTAAACACTGGATGATTTTAAATTGTGTTTCAATTCTGTACCTCAGAACCAGACTAACGTAAGTCCATTTTCGTTATTTTTCAGTAGAGGGGAAAAACAATGTATTCGACAATCGTTTTTCCCCTAAACCGAAAAACGACGAAAATGGACTTACGTTAGTCTGGTTCTGAGGTACAGAATTTTATGTTACAACCAATAGAAAAATATTTTATGTTTGAAGATATCAGGAGCTTTTTATAATTTAAAGAAATTTCAAATTGTGTATCCAAGTCAAATTGTGTTTTAAACTTTAAGTTAATAATCATTATTTTAAATTATTGCTAAATTAATTTTAAAATTTCAATATTTCACAGAATCAGCAAACAGAACATTGATTTGATTCATGCAAAAAATTTTAATGGTGGAATGCTAAGTGACAAATGGATCACGACAACTGCAATTCATTTGAGATATTTTTCTATTTTATTAATTGTATCATTCAATTGAAAATATAAATTTTCGTGAAGTAATAATTTTATTAGTGTGTCACTTGTTCCGAATATTAAAGGCATGTGAAAATTAATGGAAATGAGGAAATTGTACGTGCATATAGTGAAGGTTAAATAAATATTGTAAATAATGAAAATTAATAAAATTGTGGTATTTTAGCATTTTTCTATTTTGTAGTGTGTGATACTGTTTCATATTTTTTTTTTTTTTTTGTTAAATCCGTCATAATAGAGAAAGGTTGTCATTACTTACTTATGTAATGCAGAAAATATTCAAAGAGAAGAAAGAAAGAAAGAAAAAAAAATTGAGTGCATGAAATAGTAAAAAATGTCAAAGAGGAGTTTAAATTTACTAATAACTTTTAACTAACAGTATTAAGCCTCGTTAAAGAAAGAAAATGATTACTATTTTGCTCATGCAAAGTAATACATCCTGTATGCTTTTTGAAAACTATCTTTCAATTTTAGTACAACAAAAATGTAATCGAAATTAATGTAATTTCAGTATTTTGGCATTTTTCTACATCGGGTTCGATATTTTAAAAATTTGTTCATTTAATTTTGTGACAATATGATAAAATTGTTATCGCTTACTTACGTAACGAAAGAAAAAATTTAATGAATCACTTTTCTTGCTAAAACATTGATCCAAAAAAGGGGAGGAGGAGGATCGGAAGAAAGAAAGAAGTTTTTCAAAGTAACTATAAATTAGTGAACTGTAAAATGAACCTTTGTTATTGAAATAAAAAGATTATTATCTTGCTTACGTAGTGAACATATCATATTAAATATTTTAAAACCATCTTTCAATATTAATGTAACAAAAGTTTAATTCATTTATGATTTGATGTTTGCAATCATCCCAGGACTATGCTAAAACAAGTGTACTTTTGCCTTGATGACACGAGCTATCAAGGCAAAAGTGCGATTTGCACTTCGCAGTTTGCATATTGATATGAACTGCTGGATAAGTTTCTAGTACCATTTTAAATATTTTTGGAAAATGGTGTATTAAAAAAAATCCCTAGACAAGAACATTTTTTTTTTGATCGAATATTCGATAAGAAGAACAACAGTTCTGTAAGATGATGTCAAGTGAAATCGACAGGTAGGGTCAGGTGGGGGAAAGTGGGTCTATGGGGGAAAGTGGGGCTATTTTGAAAACCACCCATTTTCTCTTTTCTAATTAAAATATTTTGTTAATCCTTTTTTAAAGACATAAATTGAGATGGTAGCGAATACTTTTATGTTAGTTTTAGAACGTTCTAAGCAAATTAAATGCTTACAAAGCATTTTTTTTATGCTCATTGAATGTGATATGCAAGAGAAAGGTGTTTATTAACTTTCCTCTACAATCATTATTCATAGGCAAATGCTACTAATTTTGGTATAGACTTGTATTAGAACATCTATGGATCAGCTCTATATAACAAAATAAAAAATGAATTTATAATACTATTTATTATGAGGTGTTTTCTGAGTTGGGGTAAAGTGGGTCTATGGCCAAACTTTCCTGAGGGTTTACGATTACGTCACACATTAAGTAAATTGGTGCTTTTTTAATGATTTTATGTCCTTATTTTTTATTATTTTGCTAAAATTGGCTCTTATGCTGTTAATTTGCATGCTAAATTTTACTTGCTTGCTGTTTTTCCTGCTTTGCCATTAGTTTAACATGGGAGTCTATGAGCTTGGCGAGAAATTGACAAGATATCGCCAAGTTGGCATCACTTTTGGCGACTTATTTTTGTCGCCAAACTTGGCGAAAAAATCACCAATTAACGCCAAGATTGGTGACATTTGGCGCATTTTCGAACACATTAGAATTCTAGAATTTTTCAGTGTTGTGAATGATAGTATAAAGAATAAAACTGACGACATTGTTTCATTCATTACATGTCATCTAAAAAAAGGTATTTTCAGTGCATTTGTACCTTTAAATAAAATTAAGGCATTTTAACTTCACTGTATACTTATGTTAAAATCAATATTTACACATTTTTATTAAAATTTACTCTAATTTCTGAACTAGCCCCATCAACACATGATGTTTTAATTGTTTAAGGCTGGAATTCAACTGAAACAGGCGATCGCAAATTGCAATCGCTACTGGAAGTCGAATTACATTAGAACGTTTCTTGACAAAAACATCGTGACGTTTGCCTATGAAAAACGAGCTAGATAAAACGTCACAGCCTACTTGGCGAATAATAGGAGATCGCTGACTGCTTGTGAGCTCTTATTGGCTCCACCCGTAGTGACGTCAGTGCCAAGTTAAGTTGCATTCTAGCAATTAGCATTTATAGCGATTGCAACTTACCCAAATTTGGGAATTTGCGATTGCAATGGTGAGTTGCTACGGGTGGAGCCAATAAGAGCTCACAAGCAGTCAGCGATCTCCTCTTATTCGCCAAGTAGGCTGTGACGTTTTATCTAACTCGTTTTTCATAGGCAAACGTCACGCTGACGTCACGATGCTTTTGTCAAGAAACGTTCTAATAAAGTTCGACTTCCAGTAGCGATTGCAATTTGCGATCGCCTGTTTCACTTGACTTCCTGCCTTAGTGAGAGAAAATAATCAAACAACATAAAAGGGTTCTGCCTCATATTTAATCTATATGAACCCAATGTATATAAAATGCGTCAAAAGTTTCCTTAAAATAAACTTAGGCAGGGATTCAAGTGAAACAGGCGATCGTATATTGCAATCGCTACGTGAAATGAATTACATTAGAACGTTTCTTGATAAAAAACGTTTGCCTATGAAAAACGAGCTAGATCCCAGCAAGCAAAATATCTTGCCTCAGGATTGCATAAAGGTTAACGCGTCGGCAAATATCACCTTGCCTAAATGCTGTCTGAATAATGTTATGTTACTCTCTAAGAGCTGTCAGCGACTTGCCCCAATGTTGACTGGCAAGGTGTATGCAGCCTAATATCAGTCGAGTTACAGGGTGGGCTCTGCCTTTGAAGCATCAAAATGCTGGCATAACAGTGTGAAATCAATCTGCATGCAAGAAGTGGTAGTTATTGTAATCCTGCATACATATTATCTTGACATTAAAATGGCAGGATACATTGATATAACAGTGTGAAATTAGTCTGTATGCAAAGTGCAATTGCTTGCAAGGTCTTTCTTTCTTTCTTTTTTTTTTTTTTTTTTTTTTGTGTGTTATTTTCGCTTCAAATTCACGAAGTAAATTTCATTCTCTAACTATTCGTTTTATTCTTCAAGCAAAATTTTTTTTATCTTAGAATTATTTTTTAGCTGACACATGATTGAAAAGTCACATAGAGATTTGCTTTCGTTCGATTTGCAATTTAATTGCGGATAATGAAAATTACTTCATTGATTTTAGATTAAACTTTACATGTTAAAATTCATAGACTTCTTATATAGCGGCAAAAACATAGTTAGATTTTTTATTATTTATTTATTTTATTATTATTATTATTTTTTTTTTTTTTTTGCTTAACAGAATGAGTCGCACTATTAAAAATACAATGCAATATTTTATTTATTTAAAAATGTATGCTTCTTTTCGAATTATTAATACATAAAATGCCTGGTTAAAATTATGGAGAAATATTAATAAATATCGCAGATAATGAACAAAAAATCTAAGTCCATTTCTGAGTGGATGTCAGCTTAAAAAATACACTTAGACAAAAAACTAATTTATTTTCAAGAATAACATAAATAGTTATTGAATAAAATTAAACTTACTAGCGAGCTTGAAGTCATTTTATGGTAAAACCGTGACTGCGTATAATCCCTTGTCTGCTTTGTTTAAGAACGAAAAACTTTATTTTTGCCAATTTCTGCCATTGATCGCGATATTTATTGTGCATAGCACTTGTTAAATAAAGGCAGTTAAGAATGATTCAAATAATTTCTAACACAATCATATTCCACGCTTAAGCAAACAGATTTTTAACGAAGCCAAACTGCGTATCATACCACGTGCAAGCTAACTCGCTCTCATGTTCTTGATAACGCCGAAGAAAAAAACCCACGATACAAGAAACTAGGAATGCTGGGAATAAAAGTGCGCATGCGTGACTTTCAACAAAGATCCAGGTGGGTCGGGAGCGTGGGTCTTTGTTTGCTAATGACCCTGACGGCAACAGCATGAAACCAGTGTTTCTCAATTGCTCCTTTTGAATCCTGACGCTGACAACATGTATTCAGTCTTAATATTGCAGGAGGAAATCAGTATGGACATTGAAAGATGAATATAATCTTGCATACGTGCTGTTTTTGCAATATTTACTTTTTAATCTTTATACAGTCTGTATGCAGTAATTTAAATTTAATACTGACGCCATCAGTACATTATCAAGATCTGTCAAGGCTGATGCAAGAAATTTTGCTTGTAGGGATAAAACGTCACAGCCAACTTAGCGAATAAGAGGAGATCACTGACTGCTTGTGAGCTCTTATTGGCTCCACCCGTAGTGACGTCAGTGCGATTAGCATTTATTGCGATTGCAACTTATCCAAATTTGGGAATTTGCGATTGCAATGGTGAGTTACGATCAGGGCTGCGGAGTCGGAGGAAAAATGGTCGACCCCGACTCCGACTCCGACTCCGGGATTTTAAAACTTTCGACTCCGACTCCGACTCCGACTCCGACTCCCGACTCCTGCTTTTTTTTAAATTATATTTTTTACCCAAATATGAAGAGGGAAAAACCCTAAACAAAGGTTGAAATATTAAGTCCATTTTTAAAAGTTTCATTTTTATTCAGGGTCGTAGCTAGGACTCACTTTAGGGGGGCAGATAGCAAGCTGGGGTATCCCAGTCAGAGGTCATGAGAGGTCATTGTGACCTCTCAAAAAGTTCAATTTTCTCAAGAATTCTCGCAGGTAATTTCACCACATTCACCTCAATTCTCGGAGGTCACTGTGACCTCCCAAAAAGTTCATTTTCTCCAGAGCAAAAGACAAGTGCCGCTCTTGTCATTTGACTCCGTACATAACTAATCATTTTCTTGTTAAATGGCCAGACTTTATTTTAACACATTGCATTTTTGCTGCAAAGACCCGCCATTTGAAGCACTTTTTAATGATCCTAGATGCTAAGGATTTGGATATTGGACGCTGAAAATTTGTATCTGTTAGTTTCAAAGACATGTTTTCACCTCCATCAAATTTCATCCAAATCGGAGCTGGTCGGAGTCGGAGTCGACATGTTTTTCAGCGACTCCGACTCCGACTCCTTTGGTCCAAAATCAGTCCGACTCCGACTCTTCGACTCCGACTCCGACTCCGACTCCGCAGCCCTGGTTACGATCGTCCGTGTTTCACTTGAATCCCTGCCCAAATCATGTGAATTTGAGACCGTTTCTAAAAAAAGCCCGACTTTAGCCCCACTTTCCCCCACCTGACCCAAACAGAAACATTTTTAATTTATACAGATTAATTCGAGGGATAAACTTCTTTATGTAAACGTAAAACGATATTTTATGTAAATTTTAGCAATCTAAGCCACTTTAAACCTCCGGCCACTTGCGAAGCGCTGGCATTAACTGTATCCGTACTCACCACACTTTAGTATTTGTTTGGCAACATCATTTTGCCGTATTGTCGTTTGTGTTGTTGTGTTTCGGAATTTTGATTATTTTTAAATTGTCGTTTCCCCAGTGAAGTCTTTAAATACATAGAATCATAAAGAAGCAATTATTTGTGTTGCAATTTTAATGCTAAATGATTCTTAGCTGTGTTTATTCTGTAATGTTGTCTTGTTGACTGCTAGGTAATTTATATTTCTGCGAAGAAATTAAACATTTCTGGCAGTTTTTAAATGTTCGAATCGGTGTTTTGTGCTTATAAAAGTTACTATTAGAGCAGGAATTTAACTGTGCATGTGATAGGTTGGATATCTTCCATTTTCCTTTTTCAGGTAAGTGGAATTTGATGTAACTCCTTTCTTTAAATTGAAATAAATTGTTATAAATTGAATTTTTAGATTCTCACACTAATGTTTTATCGCATTTTATTTTTCAATGTTATACTGCGCATAAAATTTAAAATTTACGCATCTATTTAGATTTACTGTAAGTTGCATTCATTGTTTTTCATATTAACTTTACCGTTGCATATTGCTTGGGAAAATATATACATCTGAAGTACAATTAGGTGTCCTCAGTCTGTGGACTGCAAGTTTAAACTTTTTGAAAGTACTGATCAGACTTTCATCATGCTACATTTATAGTTTTTTTTAAGTTTGAAATCTCTTGATTCAAAAGCTTTTCATTAAACGTAGCAAACAGTTAACCTTTTGGATCCGGGCTGTTTATATAGTAATTTTTCTTTTGACCCATTTAGTAGGTACGACAGTTTAACCACAGATTCCTTTTCCATTGAAAAGAGAAGGTATAAATTGTCGTACCAGGCATATGAAACCTTGAAAAAATCCTCGGCTCCAAAGGGTTCGAGTGAAAATCTCAACCCCGTCCTCTAAAAAAAAAAAAAAAGAATTACAGTACAGCATGTGTACCGCCTGGTTTCTAAATATTAAATGTATGCAAATGCAGCTGAGAACAAAGATAATAAAGCCGAAGTTTTAAGAAAGAGTCAAAATTCTGTTAGTTAAATTGTTCAAGTATGAGTACATTTAAAATTTTATTCCTCTTGATCTTTTTTTTAGAATAAAGAGAATAAAATTAAAGCATTAAATATTAGAAAAATGAATAATTTCATGTTCCACTGCATTTTCTAGTTTTACTTTGAATTTTAATCATAGCATTTTGATGCCATTTTAACTGAATAGTACTAATTTATTAAATAATAAGCATAACTACCTATTTCACACTGCAAACTTTTTCATTAAAACGGAGCTAATCAAATTGCTCTGATGAAAGGTAGTGTACGACATAATTAAAGTAAGCAAGCTAAAAATGTTTGCTCATTTTCTGTTTAGGGTGGAGAATTTGTTTGTTCCTGAAAAAAAAAATAATTTAACAAAATAGTTTTTCCTGACTTAGGCTAAATCGGTATATTTAACATTTTTTACTTTACCAAATAAACTGCATACAATTTGAATTTTACAAGGGCGGATCCAGAACTTGTTCAAGGGAGGGGCGGTTGACTCTTATTAACTACTTTTTACAATGCATTCTGGTTTGGAAATATGAATCACACTAGCCGGGTACCCGGCCCTGCCCGGGTTTCTGTGGGTGTAGGGTGGTTTAGTGAAACTCATTCATAAATTTCCCAACACTAAAGTGCATATCTATAAACATAATGGCTACTTCTGTAAACAATGGCTATGTTATGGATAAACTATAAAAAAAATAATGCAAGCTAAAAAAAAATAGCAAGCTACAAATAATGTTTGAGTAAATAGGAAATGTTATAAGCTTGGTATATTAAAATAAATATATATTTACAGTATCAATCACACTGAAATTAACCATTTCCAAATATTTCTCGTTAAATAAGTCTCATTATTAGTTTCTATCCTCGTGACAACATTGGTGAGGTGAAAACGTCTTATGTACCTGATTTAGAAATTTGTTTGACTATAAACACTTTCTATTCTCTAACTATTGCCAAAATCAATTTTTTTTATTTCACCCGTTATCGATTGTTGGCTCAGATAAATATAAAAATCCTTAGAAGGCAATAAATTCCATACTTACTCCAGAGAAGCCTTGGTTCAAAATTTTCAATATGATTACAATCAATATTGTTGCTGCATGGCACCAAATTTTTGCAATAATGGGTTGAAAATTTAATCATTTAATGGGGAAATGATATAAATTTAACTGTTTTCCATAATAACTTTTTTAAACTAAGCTTTTTAGAAATAAATTATAGCTTATCCTGCTCCCTGCTACTGTTGCTATCTACCGTGAAAAAATGGTTAAAATCGGTCCAGTAGTTTGGAAGATTACCCCGGACATACGTTTTCAAAAGTAGTCTTTTATGTATATAGATTAGTTTCGGTCTTCAATTTCGAAACATTTCCGATTGCCAAATTTCCTTCCTTCAACATAATTGTAACTCGACTTTTTTGAGCTTCAATGTTCAAAATTTACTGGGTGAGAGTCCATCAAGGGAGGGGCGATCGCCCCACCCTTGTATCCGCCACTGGAATTTTAGAAAGTTATAGGTTTGTTCAAAATTATTATAGTCGTTTCTCGAGAACTCGAGTTTTCATCTATCTCGAAGTTTTCATTGCATCCCAAACTCTTGAGAACTCCCCTGGCGCTTCTTATAATTCGAATTACCAATAACTCGGAAGCTTTGTAGCCAGTCTCTTGAGATTTTTTTAGTTATTGAGACTCAACTATATTACTATTATTTGGGAAATTCTTGAACCTAGTTTTGTGTGATAGATTTATACTCAGGCAGGCTAGTTATTTTTAGACGTGTCACATTAATGAATTTAAATTTGGACAATGTTTTCATTACTCACTATACTACGCTGCAAGGTTTCGTGACAAAAACATCGTGATGTTAGTATGACGTTAGCCTATGAAAAACGAGCTAGATAAAACGTCACAGCCCAGGGTTGGCAAATACCCGGGTTTTTCTACAAAAACCCAACCCATCCAGGTTTTTGCGGGGTTTTCTGGGTTTTTACGGCTTTTCTGGGTTTTTGTATGTTAAAATTTTATTTCTTATGCTGGTATTCATATATAATGTATGCATTTATTCATATAAAAATATATTTATTAAGTTAAAGCTCTGAATTGCATTTAATCAATGTCAACCGATTAATAATTAAGATAATTAACAATAACAATTAATATTATCATCAACCGAATTGTAATATTTAATGTGTATATTTAGGAAGCTTTGGACAATGGTTTCAGCTATGAACTTTTATCACTTCTCCTTTACGAAATAGAAGAACTGTTGCAAATGGGCATGATAAAAATTCAGAAATATTTAGGGTGTGAAAGTTTTAAAAGTTAAATTTATACCATTAAAAATTAAAACCATTTGTACTTGTTTATTAATAGAAATAATCATCTTTTGTTATTAAGTAGCCTGCTTCAATATCTAGTCAGGTCATTCGCATGTGTTTTATAAGGCATATCTCAATGATAGGTATGTGTCTGAGATGAGGGAAGTGTCTCCCCCCCACCCCACCTTCCTATTGTCAAAACCAAAACTGATTAATTTCAGATGGGGGAAGGAGGGGAGTGAAGGCTCTTAATCATTTTTTTTTTTGAAATAATCTTGAGAAAAAACTAGGTTAACATTAGAACTTTGCAAGAATTATAAATTTATTAATAAATGCTTGTCATAATATTTTAGTAGTAAAAACTGCGTGGTGACGCATTTTCTTTCTTTTTTTTACTTCCTTTTTACGTAGTAAAGGAAGTAGTGTGATCACAAAAAACATTTCACTCAAATTTCGGTCTAAATTTTGACTTTGCTCACCCCCGAATGAATGTCGCGTAGTTTTTTTGACCTATCAGCACGTGCATATGTACCTAATAACATACAAACAGCCGAAAAATCAATTTCGACCACCCCCGAGTAAATTACGACGAGTTTTCTCGTGATGTCTGCGTGTACGTATGTGCGGATGTGTGTCGCATAACTCAAAAACACTATATGCCGTAGAAACTTCTAGCTTGGTATGTAGGCTCTGAGGGGGGTCTAGTTGTGCACCTCCTCTTGTGATTGATTGCATTCGAATGTTCCCAAGAAGGTCTTTTACACCTTTTTTGGGGTGAATCAATGTTAATTTCAAAACAGACTCAAGTGATATGAATTGGCGCGACCACTTGGCGACATGTCGCCAAGCTTTTGGTCGCCAAGTGTTTGATGCCAACTTGGTGATAGATCGCCAAGTTGGCGACAAATTTGGCGAAAATTTTTTTTTCGAATTTGGGTTCAACTTGGCGATATTTTGCGAAAAATTCACTGAATGATATTAAAATCAGCAATATTTAGAAAATTAACCATTGTAAAATATTTTTTGCATTGTTTTGTGGCAGATTCACTCAAATTTGAGTCTAAATTTTAATCTTGCTCACCCCCGAATGAATGTTCAGTAGTTTTATCGACCTGTCAGCACGTGCATATGTACCTACCAACATATAAGCAGCAGAAAAATCTTTTTCAACCACCCCCGAGTGAATTACGACGAGTTTTCTCGTGACGTCTGTATGTGCGGATGTGGCTCGCATAACTCAAAACCGTAGAAACTTCTAGCTTGGTATGTAGTCTCTGAGGATGGTCTAGTTGTGCACCTCCCCTTGTGGTTGCATTCGAATGTTCCCAAGGGGGTGTTTTACCCCTTTTTTGGGGTAAATCAGTGTTAATTTCAATGCAGACTCAAGTGATATGAATTGCGCGACAACTTGGCGATATGTCGCCAAGCTTATGGTCGCCAAGTGTTTGACGCCAACTTGGTGACATATCGCCAAGGCGATATGTCGACAAGTGTGGCGATATGTTGTGGCGATATACATATCGCCACAAATTTGGCGAAAAAATTATTTTTTTGAATAAAGGTTCAATTTGGCGCTGTTGGCGACATTTTGCGAAAAATTCACTGAATGATATTAAAATCAGCAATATTTAGAAAATTAAACATTGTAAAATATTTTTTGCATTGTTTCGTGGCAGATTAGGGGAGCAAATATTTGAATTGTTACCTTGCTCACTCCAAGCAATTTTTTTTAACACTTAAGGCAACTACTAAGAAATTAACACGTAAAAGGAAGTAGTGTGGGATCCATACCAGATTTTTTCCATCTACAAGAAGTGAATCAATGGTTCATTTTCAATTTATTTTAAAATTTGAAATTTGCTATCAAAAAATAAATATAATAATAATAAGTATTTTGCAACAAAAAGTAGTATCATAGCTAGGAAAATTAACTGGATGATGACTTGAAAATTGAAGAAATAATAATTGTTTTACAAAATAAATAATTACTCTAAGAAAAATTATGTCAAGTAAACCTGATTTCTTACTTATGTTTTATGTATAACTTAGATGAGATTTTTTTATTGACCATATTTGTTGATAACTTAGAAATTAACAAAAACCTGGGTGGGTTTTTGTTGGTAAACCCGCCCAGAAAAACCCGGACGGGTTTTTCGGGGCTGGGTCCACCTTTGCCAACCCTGTAAACACAGCCTACTTGGTGAATAAGAGGAGATCGCTAACTGCTTGTGAGCTGATATTGGTTCCGGGCGTAGTGACGTCAGTGTCAACTTAAGTTGCTGTGTAGTATAGTAATACCACCTTTTCTATATCGATAATAGAACAATCACGCAGTATAACTAGCATACAGCATGAAAAATCATTTTGATAATTCAGCTGCTTTACACAGCATTACAAAGGTGGAAATTGAATTGAAGTTTATTATAAATTTCAGTGCTTATTGCGTTCAGCAAGCTGCAAAGTTTCATTTACCTCTACTGAGATACTTGCGACTTCCTTGATGGACAGGAGCGGTTTTTATTCATTTCTATCTCGGGAAAAAGCTACATTAATTTTTCGATTACTAGGAGTTAGATGTTGTTCTGAGAGGTGTCAGTGTTGAGAATCCTACAACACAAAAAATGCTGGAAATGATAGCAGCCCACGAATAGCATGATTTATATATTCCTGGTTACTTTTAACTAATAGCTAATGCATGCAAAGGCCCTTCACTAAACTTCAAAGCGCGGTCGCTTCTGGAGTAAATGAATTCTTCTGGCTCCTTTGGCGCCCAGGTTTTTGACTAGATGAAGGCACCTGGGCTCTATTTGATTCAAAGTTGCACTAGGAATTTAATTTTGCCAAGAGATACTCCATGCCAAACGAGTACTCGAGGGGTCTTTTACATGCTGCATAATCATAACGCATGGACGCTGTCGATTTTCTGCGTATTGAAAATCCACCGACTGGAGCCGGGTTTGATCCCGTGCCTCTGGGAGTCGGAGGCCAGCGTCTTAACCACTACACCACTGTCTGTCTCCTGACATATGTTGATTCATCAACTTGAAATAACAATGTTCCAGGGGCGTATATAAGGGATGCGCCCAGGGGGCCCTCTCAAAATTAAGGAAAATTGTACTGAAACAATTAAAAAATGTGTTTTCAAAACGGAAAGGTCCCGAATCTCCCCCCCCCCTCCCCCCATTCAACAAACATCAACAAAGATAATTTAAAATTGCAGTTAAGAGCCTCATCGCCAATAAATTTCCAGGAGAACCCTCAAACACCTTTCTATCACTTAAATTTCAAAACTTTTCTGAGAGAGAGTACCTTACCCTCTCTATTTCTTCAACCAATTATAGCACAATTGCGAATTTAAAACTTAAATGTCACAAAATTTGTGGGGCAGCATAGGCGGACTTACAGGGGTGCCAGGGGGTGCGCCGCACCCCCAACGTTTTTGGTTGGGTTTTGAAAATAATGAAATTAAGTATAATTCGCCAAGAAATGCAGTTGGAAAAGAACATTATTATTCAGTGCTGTATTAAAGAATGAGTGTATACTCCGTAATTGGGTATTTATTAGTACATCATTACAATTTCTTCTACTTTGAAACTACCATGGCGAAATAAAAAAAAAAAAAAAAAAGCGTGACGACTGAGAAAACTTTATTAGTAAAATCTGCCCTGAAATCAACTGAAAACCAGCATTTTTAAGGTAAATTTTCAAAATTTTCCATAGAAGTACCCCCCTCCGGATTTCTTGTTGTAGTGGCGCAACCAGAGGGGGCCCACAATGATCGTGCTCCCTTCCTCCCACCCTTTTTTCAGAATGCTGAGTTAATATTTTTTTAAAAATATTCTTTATTATTGAAGAGAAGGAAAGAACGCGTCTTGGGAAAAGGCACCAAAATAGGGTGGGTCGGGGTAATTTGGGTAATCGGGGAATTTGGGTATAAATCACATTTTATTGAATAAAATGAAAAATAATCATTTGAGATACCTACAAAAATTCACATTTATAAACATCCTCCATACCTATGAGAATATGCTGAAAAAATGTTTCCAACACTTTTATTGAACTTGATAAAAAATAAATTAAACTTTTTGAGGATGGCAGTGTAATGCGAACCAACTACTTCCAAATAGTGTTGCGAATGAACATGTGACTCTATGTTTTTCAAATTCAGTCATGTATACATTACATATGTCTACTCTAATTTGTCATTAAATTGAAAAATTTATCACTATTAGTTTTCATGTAATTAATGATTTAAAAACACGGGGTAATTTGGGTATACCATTCATTTACCAATCAGAAGGACAAATGATTATTTTAACGGACTACAAAAGCGAAAAAAGAAGTCCACTATTGTGCCTAAAGCTATAAGATTCAAAGAACTTTCGGAGAAACCTGTTAAAATAAAGAAAAAATCTACAAAAATTATCAAGATGAGTCAGTTGGAGAAAACAGAGTAAAGAGTGAAGATAACCTTTCCCAGCCTTCTACAAGCCATGTAGGATCATGGGTTTCAGTAATCTATCAGAGTGAATGTGTGGGAAAACTCAAAAAGAATTCAGGGGGCAAATAATTGCCCAAGATCCTAAAAGTTCAGAATGTTATAGCGTAACATTTTTAAGGCAATGTGAAGGTGACAGTCAACGTTACATTTTCCCGGACAAGGATGATGTTGAATGGGTTAAGTTGGGACAGATTTCAGATACATTTCCTGTTCCAGACTATAATGGAAGATTTTTTATATTTGCTTGAATGTTCTCTCAAAAAAAATACTGCCCATTCCATAATTAATTAGTCATTTTGTGCAATTTTTTGGAATCTCCATATATTATATCTCTAAGCCGAATCCTATACCCGGTCGAAACTCGCTCATTTCTTTATCGAATTGCAAGAAAATTTATGATTTTGAAGCTTATCCCGCGGGCTATTGACGAAAATTAGACCCACCCTCTAAAAAGTGTCGGTTCGTTTTTTATTCGAACTTCAATTTTTGGGCACAAAATTGACTCTATCTAGCGAAATAATTGTCGTATCGTCTCCATTTTGCTTTCATTCGAAAGATTAAAAAAATTGCGTTCTTTAGAACGTTTCTCCGCTAGCGCCGCGTAACGAGAATCTCGAAAATCCACGTTTAAGCGACTTATAAGCGATTGAAGTTTGAAAAAGTTAAATTTTTTGCTCAACTGTTAAAATCGTTACATTGTTGTTCAAATCAATTTTAGATGCGACATTTCAAGCCAAGGCTTAGCTCGGTAAACCTTAATTGTAACTTTTATTGTTTCAAAATACTATGGTAGTTTTGCGATAACGTTAGTATTTAGTTTAGTAGTAGCCTTGGGTATTTGATTTTAATATAGGGTACCACTTTTGTAGTAGTTGTAGAAGTGAACTTGTCTTTGATCTCTTTGAAAAGTTGTCAGAACGACGGCAGTAGATGGCGATGTTGTGCAAATGAAGCCAATAATAATTGTCGTATTAAATTTTAAGGGTTTTTTTTTTTTTTTTTTTTTTTTTTTTTTTTTTTTTTTTTTTTTTGCGGAATTCCGCACGGGTCACCTAGTTTGTTTTATTTGTAACCTGGAATTTTTTTATTTGTACCCTACAATTTGTCTTAATACTCATAAAAATTAGTATTTATACTATTTCATTGTTTATATTATACCTACATTCAACATAAGTTTGAAAAAATTAGGTAGGGTAGTTGTTAAAAACCAGGCTTTGCTCTCTAACCATTACTATACCCAAATTTCCCCGTCCACGGGATAATTTAGGTATAGTGAAACTTAATTAGCCATTAATATACAAATGCATCTATTAACTTGAAATTTGTGAAAAACTATTCTAGAAAGTCACAATGCTAAGATGAAACAAGAAAAAGAAAAAAATATATATGGGTGATTCTACAAATACGGGAATTTTTCTACTTTTCGTAGAATTCAAAAAATTAATTTAAAATTAAAAATCTGAAAAAAATCAGCAAAGCACTTGATAAGTTACATAATTAAAATAGAATATCAGCAGAGCTTAAATGTTTGTATTTTATTGTATTTTTGCATTTTTATTTTTTGAAGGCATATGTGAATGATAAAAAGGACATGTGGATGACACAATGGGTATGTGAATATAACACAGTAAGTATGTGAATGACACAAACACAATAGGTATATTAATGAAATTTTTTAACCAGTAAACTGTTAGACATAATTTTTAAACATTGTACTGTCATAGTTTGATTTTTGATTCATCCACGTGCCTTATATTGGGGCATGTGAATGACAATAGAAAAAGGGCATGTGAATGACAAAACACAAGTAATTGTGTTCTCAAAAAGTCATATCTGAATATTTTTCGGCTTCACTTCGAATTAGAACTCACAAATGTAAGCCTTAGGATTATTCATTGTCAAAATTTATTTACATGTACATTTTACATGCATTCTGTGGGGCATGTTAATGACAAAGATAAAAAACACTTGCCTTGAAAGTTGAGTTTAGCTTGCTTTTTATCAAAAAGTAATTGCAGAACAGCAAAATTAATCCTCATCCAGGAATAACAAAGTTCCATGCTTTGTTTTAAGATGTGTTGCCAGATTTTGAAATATAACATTTCAGAGAAAAATATCTATACTTTTTAGACATGTGAATGACTGATAATCGCTGGGACAAAGTTTAGATTAACTTTTAGAAATATTATTTTCATATTATTTTGCTTTTTTTGTGATTTACATCTTGCACACATTCATATTTATAAATAAAAAACTCTTGAGAAAAAAATTAATTATTTTTTTTTTAATCTATATTCCATTGATTGTGAAAATGGCACCTATGGGACAGGGCATGTGGATGACATTTCAATTTAATATCCATTTTTTTAAATGAATAATAATTAAATATTGACATTGTTGATAACGGAAATTATAGAACAAAAGACGCATAAAAATATTCCCAAAATAGTTTTTTATTAAATTAAAAACAAAAAGAGCAATCAGTATGGAACACAAATTTGCCCATTTTTGTAGAATCACCCATATATAGTTTTTATTTACAGGACTGGAAAGCTCAAAGTAGGTCATTTTTATACCAAAATTACCCCGACCCACCCTACCGAATGTGGAGAAAATATCTTAATTTCTTTCAAAAATGAAAAAATCTCGACACTTAAATTTTTCAACAGCTTCAGATTGTTAGTCAGCTAATTGTGTGCCACCCCCCCCCCTCTCTATCCTCTTGTTTTTAATTTCATTTCTTCCTGATTTTTTTTTCTTTTTTTTTTTCTATTTCGTCTGAAATTAAAAAAGTCTTCAAAATGTTATTTCTCGGAAGTCCTCTACCCCGCCAAACTTATTACGGAGCATCACAAATTTCGTCACCTGGGCTTCAATTTAGCAAAATTTCCTTTGAAAATCCTCCAAATACCAAACACCTTAAAAGATCGAAAATTGCTTAAAATTTCGTTTTTGAAGCTTCAATTTTGGAAAATTTTCGGATAAGGGCAATCCCAACCACCCTTTATCCATCATTAAAAATCGTTAAAATTTTACTTTTCTAAATTACAGTTCCGAAAAGTCTAAACCTTTTGGCACAGCAGGCTTTGAAATCCTAAGAATTGACATGCTTAGGACTTCACGTCTTCTTTCCGCCAATGGAAGATTGAAGACAGTAGCCTTAAATCTTCCGTCTAATACCATGGAATATTGCACGTAAGAACTTTGTTCTTAGATCTTCAATTTCGAAAATTTTCAGGGTAGAGCCCCATAACCCCCTCCAATAACTGCAAAAAAAAAAAAAAAAATTGTCTAACATTGCGTTTTTGGAACTTAAACTATGAAAAATTGAAGAGGTAGATAAGGCGGGGGGTGGGGGGGGGGGGAGTTTTTTTTATCTGTTTTCAAAAAATCCATCGGGACAATCCTATAATCAAGTTCATAAGACTTGAATTTCTAAAAATATAATCGGAGCCCCTCGTACATTTCTTCGCCCTCAACGCCTCAACTTCGTCTCGCTTCTAACAACATTAAAAAATTATTTAAGGTTTCTTCCATAGTTTCAAATGTTAAGAAGTGCCGAATCCCTATTGTTACTGGATATGGCCTACGTCGCGTTTTTATGACGTAAATTTTGAAAAAAAATTGGGCAAGCTTTTCAATATCCCTTTTTCTAATATCATTCAAGGGGCCATTTCACAGTATTTTGTCCAAAAAGTGTCCGCAACAAAACTCATTCGGAATAATTTTTTGCAATAGATATCTGAAGTTAAATGTTTAAATTATGAGAATTTGTTGATTGTTTTGAATTTGTTTGGATATTTTGAGAGATATTCAGTATTTAATCTGAAAATTGGTAAAAGTCATGTTGCGGACTCTACAGCTCAAAATTCCATAAAATCTCCCATATATGACAAATGAACCATTTTACAATCAATTTTTTGCTTGAAATGGGAAAATAGAAAGAGTATTTAGTCACTTACATACTTTTTCAGTTTCAAATGTAAAATTTTGTTTGTGTTTGGCATTCAGAAATATGTACCTGTAGAGTCCAGCACAAAAAAACATAAAAAAGTTTTGTTTTTGTCGCTCTAAATAAACACACTTCAATAAATAATTTTATTTTCTAATTTTATACACCTTTCAACATAATTATGCAAAAAAATTGCATATAAATCTTTAAAAAATCATATTAATGGTAGTTTAAAAAGTGTGCTGGACTCTACAAAAACGTGCTGGACTCTACACTTAACTTTAGCTAGTCATTTATTTAAATGTTTGTTTTCACTTTCTTTTTGCTGTTATTTATTATTATAGTTTTTTTGTGGGGGGGGGGGGCAGAATGTCGAGCAGAGATATAACCAATAAGAGGGCATTCCGCAAATTAGGAAAATGTACCACTTTAGTATTCATTAGCAAAAAGTGATATGCAAACTCCCCATACGCTGACTTGAAACAAGTTGATATGTCTTTACTAAATAACGAGCTGAATCAAGATAAAATCACTTTATCACACCTCAAGCAGTCTCTTCAAAAAGGTGAATGGATTGTTGTCCTATTTAATGAATAATGATGGGCAGGAGAAATAATTAATGAAAATTTTAAGAAATCTATTGAAGTTAAATTTGTGTTTCAGCTGGTAGGTAACAACAAATTCAAACCATTTAAAAAACAAGAAAAGGGAACAATTCCTGCCACAGGATACTTCATGAAACTTCAAGGAGATCCAGCACTCATTGACTCTGGTAGATTTTTTCTTACAGCAAAGAAACAGCAGACATTATTTCTTGCCTTATTGAAAGACTTCATTTTTTTTTCTTGCAAAAAAATATTTCTAAATCTTTAATTGCTTTAATTTAATTTTTCTTGTAAAACAAATGTAAATCTAAAAATATTTCATCATTTTTTTCCTTGTAAAATGAATTTAAATAAAAAGTGTTATGGCGAAAGTCAATTGGTACATTTTGTAGAGTCTGCAACGCAAAGCTTTTTACTGTGTATGTGAAGTTTTTTTCCTCTATTTTTTCAATTTTTCATTTTAAAAATTAAATTTTTGTACTCCAAGCATCTATAGTGTATCAGTGTTTAAAAAAAATCAGCATTGATAATATGGGATAGATAGATTAAGAGGGATTAGTTCTTAATCTTGATCATTTTTTTGCCATACTTTTGTGTGTAGAGTCCGCAACACGACACTTTTTTTGCCCTAACTAATTAAATTACAGTTGAATTAGCACTTCCTTTTATTTTGAGTTTATGTGTTGGTAGTACTTCTACACCTACAAAAAAAGAATTAATTTTTAGAACTTTATGTAGTAAATATTGATGCTTGAACTTTGTGAAATGTAGAATCCGCAACATCTAAATACTGTGAAATGGCCCCAAGACGATGATACTAAAAATTAGGTTTTTAGAACGACAATTGGATGAGAGGTATAGCACACCGTTCTCTTTCAATTATACGAGCTGACACTTCCGTATGAAATCTGAGAAAGAAAAAACTAATGTTTGAAAAAATTTAAGGCGGGATAGACTTAAAACCTCTCCTCCTAACATTACTGAATATTGCTGTAAAACTTCGTTTTTTAGGACTTGTATTTCGAGATGTTTCTTGGAGAGAGAACCAGAACGCCTCTCTCGTCACATGATCAAAGTTTGTCTACAGTTGCGTTTTTGGAATTTCAACTTCGAAAAGTTATGGGGAAGGTGATCGATTTTGCTCTATTTTTCAAGAAATTGATCGGGGACAGTCCTTAAGATAAGCCCCATCCCTTAAATGAGCGTCAACAAATATCGCCTATAATCGCGTTTTTAGGACTTTAATTTCTAGAATTGTATGTGGAAGTTCCTGTGAACTTTTCTTTCCCCTCACAGCACCAGAGGCAGTCTAAAACTGCCTTTTCAGGATTACAATATCAAAAATTTTCCTGGGGATAATCTCCCAAACCTGCCTATCAAATGGAGAAAAAACTAAAAGCAGGATTCACCAACGTGGGCCCAGTCCGAAAAAAACTCACCGAGATTTTTCGGGTAGGCCCACTTGAAATGACACACTATGTCGGTGAAGAGGTTTTTTTTCACAATTTACTGCACATTGAAAACATTTATTTCAGAAACAAACTAAACAGTACAAAGATTTTGATCAATATCAAGTCTAGAAATTGGTACTGATCAGTTTAGTTATAACATTGAGTTTATTATGATATTTAGTGTTGGTTAATACGTGGTCCAGAAAAAGGCATCTTCCTTTCTGAGCAAACTTATTAAGTATTCGAAATAAAACTGTACATCTGAATTTGAGTTATTTGTTTATTTATTTGAATATTTAGAGGATCAAACTAAACAGGAACTATTTAAATCCATAAATTCAATTCAATATCAGTTTAAAATATTTTATCATATAAATTTGAAAAAATAAATATAGCATTGCTTTTTCCAAATAAAAAATTCCTTAGGGGTCACAGTGACCTCTCTTCATGGCTCCCGACTCTTTCAAAATTTTACGTAGCAAGCAGTAGTTTGGTATACAATGTTTGAGTAGAGAATGATATTAAAATAACTCCCCTGAAATGAAAAATGAAAACTCTGATATTTGATTAAAAACCCAGACGGGCTGGGTTTTTTCAAACTCTGCTTAAAACTGTTTTCTGGTTGCGCCACTGGCTTGTTGTCCATTGAATCACCCCCTCCCCGATTTCTGCTATACTGTTGCACCCCCAGAATTTGCGGTCTAAGTCCGCCCATGTGGGGCAGCTTTTGAATTCATACTTTTTACTTCCTTTTACGTAGTAAAGGAAGTATTGTGATCACGAAAAAAATTTCACTCAAATTTCGGTCTAAAGTTTGACTTTGCTCACCTCGAATGAATGTCGCGTAGTTTTTTCGACCTGTCAGCACGTGCATATGTACCTAACAACATACAAACAGCCAAAAAATCAATTTCGACCACACCCGCGTAAATTACGACGAGTTTTCTCGTGACGTCTGTGTACGTATGTGCGGATGTATGTCGCATAACTCAAAAACTATATGCCGTAGAAACTTCTAGCTTGGTATGTAGGCGCTGAGGGGGTCTAGTTGTGCACCTCCCCTTGTGATTGCATTCGAATGTTCCCAGGGGGGTCTTTTACACCTTTTTTGGGGTAAATCAATGTTAATTTCAATACAGACTCAAGTGATATGAATTGGCGCGACCACTTGGCGGCATGTCGCCAAGCTTTTGGTAGCCAAGTGTTTGACGCCAACTTGGCGACATATCGCCAAGTTGGCGAAAAAATTATTTTTGAATTGGGGTTCAGCTTGGCGCTATTGGCGATATTTTGCGAAAAATTCACTGAATGATATTAAAATCAGCAATATTTAGAAAATTAACCATTGTAAAATATTTTTTGCATTGTTCTGTGGCAGATTAGGGGAGTAAATATTTGAATTGTTATCTTGCTCACTCCAAGCACTTTTTTTAACACTTAAGGCAACTACTAAGAAATTTACACGTAAAAGGAAGTAGTGTGGGGTCCATACCAGATTTTTTCCTGGCATCATTAAAGATAGCCTGAACCCTAAAATGGGTTTTCAGAACATTAATTTTGAAGCATTTCCAGTAGAGTTCCCTTCCCTAAAGAAAGTCTGAAATAAGCTTGACTATGCTTGGTTACTACGCCCCCCCCCCCCCCAAATTCAAACATATATACGCCACTGCAATGTTCCTTCTATCAACATTTCATCAGCTAACACTTTTCCTGTGTCACCCGATGCGCCTTAATTCGTATCCTGATTTTATTGCTTAACAGGTGCCACTACAAAACTGCTCCAGTGCTTATTATTTTCTTTATGATTACTTTATACGCATTGGTGGAGTAATTTTCCACTAGGGATGATTTTTCACTAGGATTTCTTGTTTTGGAACCTAATTTGAATAGAAACATTATCTCTGACCTCTCACAACATGTTCGTCATTTAAGAGGTGATTTCCCCTCCCCTGGCTATGGAAAAATATTTCGGCCCATAGTTTTTGTTGTTTTTTGGACAAAATAGCAGTGAGCATCGGCGGTGTAACGAGAAATGTTTCATATTTTGGGGGTAACAAATGTTTTCGAAATTGACCCATTAATGCCTAGCGTCCCTTTTTAGGGACGGTCCAAAAAAGGGTCTGAATTTCCCCAAAATGAACATTTCAACCAAATAATAGTGTTCAGTTATTACCTTGGTATTGTTTCAATTTGTTATTAACAGATTGCAGCACATAACCATTGTAAAGTGTGTTCTGTAGCAGTTTTAATATGATCTTTATCAAAAATGATGCGTTTCACAATCTCAAGAGAAAAAGCTAAGTTTTCAAAGTTATTCTCTGCTTCCCAGTTTATGTTAATTGCTGATTTTATTTCTTCTTATAAAATGTCTTTTTAAATATTATATCGTCGTCATAAAAAAATTTTAGTAAAAAAAGTATGTACTCTCTGGGGTCTATCGTAACTTTTGAGGGCCGATTTTTCTTTCCTTAATAAAAAAATTATGTTTTGCATAATATTTTTTAAATTATTTTTCCTGTCCATTAAACACTGTTTGTAACCGTATACAAAATATCTTCGGAAAAGAAAATGTCAGGCATTAATGGGTTAATGGTCGAAAAACGTGCATTTGGGACCTTAAATATCTATTATACAGAAAATTTTGTTGCTTCATGAGCGGGTCTTCTACAACGCCACTGTTGAACATACACCTCCCTCCCTGAAAAAATTGGCTGTATTGCACACTGCTAAAGCTCTGTGCAAATAAAACACGTGTATAATCTTTATTGACATTCTGAAAATACAGTGGCACATCATGAATCTTTTCGGGGCACACCAGTTGAGAAGCACTGGTATAAAATACTAAGGAAAAAAGAACATTTTTCAAAAAAATATCTTTTTTTTTTGATTGAATGGCTATGCTCGTTGTGTATTGCGCAATAATAAACAAAACCTAAGGTCCACGTTCACACTAAGCAATAGTCATTGCCAAATGCGACAAAATTATAAATTAGACAAAGTTAACTGATTTAGCGAACGGTTTCGACCAACGTAAAAGGTATTCCCTTGTTCCTTAAGCAAGGCGCACGAGCGGCTCTCATGTTGCTGGACACTTTATCTTTGCAACCTCATTTTTTCCATTTTCAGAGTGGAAATTATAGTTAGATTTTAGTATTATCCCTACTGGCCTATGCCTCTAGAGGGGAGTGGTACTGAAAATAGATGCATCAGAAAGTTTCTCGAATGTTAATGAATATTCGTGGGAAACACGCTACTTGCGATTTTCAAAAGGTATCTGCAAGAAAAAAAAAATTCTTCTTTTAACCAGAATTGAAGCTGCCAACGACCTACTTACTATGGAGGTTCTCGTGTTCTAAACCAGGTTGAACGCTGGTTATATTATCAAAGAATGGAAGTGTTTTAGAGAAAAGAAGTGATCGTATTAGGTGAATTATGCAGATTCTGTTGGGCTCAGTACAGTTTTGGGCAGTCAGATTTCTGTGGAAAAAACATTCCCGTCGAGGTTAGAAATTTTCCCCGATGGGGTGGGGGGGGGGGGAGTCAAGACCTTTCGCCCCTGGGGAAGAGAATTCCCCCGAACTGTCTCTTAGCTGGCGCTCTCCTTGTTGCAACACATTTTCTTTCAAATCGTGACATTACTTCCAGGTTAAAATGTTGGCCACTAGTCAAGCAGAATTTGAAATTTCGGAAGGAAGAACAGTGAAAAGAAAAAAAAATGCGTTTTCAATTGATACCTCTGCTAATTGAAATCATACAATTATGTAAATCAGTCAATATGAAGCTTGAAAATTTTCGAACCGATCGAAAGCTGATACGATGGTCAGTTCACTGATATTCAGAAAGAGTACGAAGGATATTATATCAGTGTAGGCAAGGTTTTGGACACTACAATGAAAACCACGGTAAAACCCTGGTTTTTACTGTCCTATCCAAAAATAAATTGTATTTTGTGAGCAAATATCAAAAACAGAACAAAATCTGGCAATAGATAAATCAAACGTTATTGTGTAAATTATTTACACGGAGCTGATTGCATCAAAAAATAAGTGACTAAACAAAGCTTAAATCAAACAAGAGTGGCTCTAGTTAGCTCTTATTGCAATTCCGTTTATTTGAAAAGAACGAAAATTGCTATTCCTTAGTAAAAAATAGTTAACATAAGCTTTAAAGTTAAAAAAAAAATAAAATAATAATCTTAGCCTGAATTGAGAATTGATCGAAAATTGCACGTCATTAAAAATAAAAAAAAATAATAAAACAAATAAATAAATCATTGATATATACACATGTGCGTGTAAGTAAAAATGGAAACGACTTGGATTCCATCTTATTTATCCCCCAATTAACGCCCTGACTCCACGCTGCACTTCGTCTTTATGGCGCTGCTAATGACCCACGTTCCCTTTACGACGTTCGTTCGATTGCTCCTCTCTCCCTCCCTGCGCCGACCATTATCTGTTGCTTAATTGTTTTCCTATGGATTGGTGAGAGTTGGCTTGTGCCTATATTTTAGCATAGATTAGGAGTGCCCCCACCTACGGCCCGCGAACTTGTGGTGTTGTGTTCGATGTTACGAATCGGAAGTTGTGTTCTGTACCTTTTCGAAACAACTGATCATTTTAATTCAGTGTTATAATTGTTGAAAACTTAGGAGGTATTAAGTAGAGAACTTTGACAGCGAGTAGCACTTTGACAGCGTACCGAGTACCCGGCTTTTGACTACTCGGATCAGTACCGATTTACCGAGTACTCGGTATGATGCTTTTGCGTCACCATTTAATATGTCAAGATCTTGTTTATTAAAAGATTTCCACAACATTTCTCATTTTTCCCTCCTAAGTATTTCTTTATATCCAAAGAAGCCACAACTTATTCTTCCCTTTGTGATAGAATGACTTAATTTTACTTCTATGTATTATTTCCACTGTGACAAATATTTGAATCTGCTAAACCATGGGTTGAAAAAATATTGAAGCACCGAGTATTTACCGAGTACTCGGTATAGCACTAGCACTACGTATAATTGTTTCCCAACTGTCTGAAATTTATTCCTAAAATTAGATGAAAACTTTAACTTCAAGAAAATGAAATATGGTTAAATGTTATAGTTTTTAACTAATTTAATGTGTGTTCTATTGTTATTGATTTTTTTAGTTATTGTATACATTCGTACTGCTTTTTACCTATTTTTCGGTCACCCTATTCCGCTGATAATCGGAAGATTACTGTATATGAGGGTTGTTTTTGTTGCAGGAGCGATTTCTATGAAGAATCTGCCTTGGAAATTCTTCTTTGCAAATAAAATTAGGCTTTAAAATACATGCAATACACCGCCAACTCGGTCATTGCATCCAGAGACTGGAGTTTCGTCCTTAATATTTTTATAATTTGCTAAAGGGTGGGGAGCACGATCAATTGTTCCGGGGTTTGGGTGCACCTTAGTCTATGTACGCTACCGCGTTGAATACTTTCCAGCCACCAGAAAATCCGCAACTCCCATGTCGTTCTATTATGCGGCGTGTAAAACATCCCTTGGGCATTTGTTTTGCTATGAATGCCCTCGGTAAAATTAAATTCCTGGTGCAGTTTCGCATCGAAGAGAGCACAGGTGCCTCCATCTGGTGGAAACTGGGAGTCAAAGTTGTCCGTGCCATTGCAGCCGCACCTTAATGATGGCACATGAAAGACCGAATGCCGTATCGGGGGATCGCACTAGGTCTGCAAAATGCGAAAAGCCGCTTACGCAGCCCCATTGGAAGAAGAAGACTTTCTAGCCACAGATGCAGCGAATCGAGTAGTTAATAATCCATAACTTCGTTTTCTCCAGAAAGCTGTCCGTCATTTCGGCTCTTCCGAAGCAATCACCGATCGATCCGGCTAATTGCTTTTATGCGGAAAGTCATTTCTTAGGTGCCGGCCAAGTTTTTCTCGATATCGATAGATATCGATTACGGACCGAAGAAAAACGCGTCGCGTGTGTTTTTTGTTTCCTTGGAAACCCCGGGAGCGTCGCCCGTTTCCGGAGTTTGCGCCGAATTTCGGGCAAAACGACGTCTTTAATGGCTTGCGATGGCATGTTTAGAAAGAGTTTAGATGCCTGAGATAAGACACTAATGGACTTACGCTGGTTGGCTGCTTTTTTGAGGACGAAAAACCTACAATCTGTAGAAAAGGGTCATCTTCAAACAGCCTGACACAAATCCCCCCCACCCCCCCGAGGGTGGCTAATAATTCGGTTCTCATTTCTTCACCGAGCAATGAAGACAATTGGGGTACTGATTCTGCGAGCCGTTTTTTATGAATAAAAAATTTTCAGTCATTCATTAGATTTGCATATTTTTTCAATCATAGGTATTTCCCTTAATCCATAGGAACGTTTTCTGAGTCATTAGAATTTATTACTTATTTATTTAGTATTTTCCAACCTTTCTGTTAGTGCCTAACTAGGGGAAAATCCCGAACAGAAAAATACATGGAAAAAAAAAGAGGGATCCATCAATTGATCTGCTCGTTAAAAATCTTTCTCACTAAAGATAGAATTGGTTCAAGTTATGTGTTGAAATGGAAATTACCCATTTCTTCCTTTTCCATACTATTCATGAGTCATGAATGATGGAGAACAACAGACACCATAATCACAAACAAACTATTTTTTATTTATTTACACAGATCAACAAGATGGACAGCCAATTTGCCCTTTTTCCCGGATAGCGGTCAAAAAGTCTAAGTGACCTCATGAGCTCTGCCACGCGCTCTTGCGGAGGGCAAATGTGTAAAACCCAATTGCGCAATCATGGAATTCTTAATAAATTCGTCATGAACACAGCAAGTGTTGCCTCACTGAGTGGATCATTTTATTTCTTGTATGTGTCGACTGATTTTGGAAATCGATCTTCACTTTTTGTCCTTCCTTTAATTGAATTAATAACCTCTGTGATAAAAATATTTACAGGAATTGATGTATTTTTTAAAATTCATCTTCTTGAAAAATTAAGTCACTAAAATGTAAACCGCTTAGATAAACATTTTAAATCATTGAACTTCCTTTCCTTGTTGTCCTTGGGTTAGCCAACAATGACATCGTCACTAATCTCGTGAATGAAGGCTTTGAATTGTACTTAAATTCTGCTAAAAATGGTTATGGTTCGAGCTCTGTCCAACTTAGAAGTTCTAAACGAATTCCACCAGGTGAAGAAAAGTTCGTTCTTACGATTGGGACAGATATTTTTACTGTGAGAGCATGTTTTCATCATCAAAATTGCCAAAAATGCTAATTTTCTATGTTTTGTTGATGACTTCGGTAAATTAAGTCTGACAAAAATTAGACCTATATCTAAGAACACTCTCGATCAAGTTGAACGAAAAATATAATTGTCGAAATCGGTTAAAACTTTTATGAGCTACGGTGCCACCGACAGATGCACAGATACGTCTTCCTTTTTGCATGGAGGGTTGAAAAGGAAGTTTCTACGCAAATGATAATGATTGTGTAGGTGATTAAATAGTTTGAATTATGTTTTTACAAATTAAACGTAACACGTACTTCTAAGGGTATTCTTTAATTACATGAACCTTGATGTGTGTACCTTCACTCTGTTTGCCATCAGTACGCGTCTGAATGAAATATTTGACAAAGACCGATTGTGCGGTTTCATCGGCACAGCGATGGCGTAATCTGCTTGTATAAGTACCTAAAAGTATGCGGAAATGACCGAGTGGCGGAAATTTAAGTCCCGTAGTGGATTTTGATGAGCGCACGAGGTTTTAACTGTCTCCCTTGCGCGGATAAAATAACAATTTCCACCATGTAAATACATTATTATGTTCCAACGCAAGCGGTTGAACGTACAGGTTTGGGGTCGATTCTGATTGTCAGTCTGATCACGGATTTCAAAAAGAGCGCGAAGCCAGTCGAACGCGTCGTTCCCCGCATTAAAATGTAGTTACGGTTAACGTTATCTTAGTCGATTTCAATAACCTAGTCGTTAAATTTGTTCGATATTTAGGAAGTTTGAATGTTTCTTGTTACACAGTTTAATTTTGACGTCATTTGTCATTTTGATGCTTTACTCTGGAAAATGACGCGTCGTGCTTGTAATTATGAATGTCTATTGATTTTCTGCTTTCATTTTCATTGAACATTACTGTTACGTTTGAAAAAGAACTTTTGTTGGTTATATGATAAAAGGTAAAAAAAAATGATCGATTTGGATATTTCGATCTCCCTGATAATTTGTGTGTGTGTGTGTCTTTTGAGAGAGTGGCGAGTGATGTTTTTTAATACGAAATCCTTGTATAATGAAAAGGCCAATTTCTGGGAATCTTATTAAAAAGGAAAATAGAACTGTGAAAATGTCCTTGAAGACAAGTGACATGATCTGATTGAACCACAAAATTTGTATTTTAAGTTTTAGATTCTTTGACCTTGAAAACACCATGGCACATATAGCTGATTTGTATAAACTATGCACACCAGAAATATGTAAAATAGCATTTTCAAGGTGCAAAATATTAAAAATTTAATTTTACGGAAGGGGTCCCCCAGGATCCCGCCTGGGGTGAGATTCCTTTCCCCAGCTCCAACCGACATCCCCCCCCCCAATAAGTTTTGTAAGTTGTCGCCCCTGCTGTTTCATGTCTAGGAGACTCTCCCTATGTTAAAAACTGATTTAAAATTTTGTAAGTTGTTTACGTTCTAAATAGGAATGTATTTGATTTATAAACACAGAGTCCTACTTCGCGGAAATTCAGACACAGCGGTAGAGTGTGGAACTAATTAATCACGGTAAACGAGGGTTGACTGTAAAACGTGTGTCCGGAAATGATCAGAGATGGCGCTCGCGAAGGGAGGTTAATTGAATCAAAATTCCCTCTGGCAGAAAATCCCGCTCTAATCCTCATCGCTCCCAGTTTGATTACGGTGGCGTTTAAAATGTGTTTACATAGTTGTCCCTTCATTTAATGGGAAGTGGGGGGGGGGGGGGGGGGAGCTTGAAAGGACTTGGGGGAATTGCTTGAAAGCCTCTGGTCTGTTATCGAATACTTTTAATGTGCTGACGGGTGTCGCTGAACTAAAAATAGCTGCGATTAAACGTTGCAGGTCTGCAAAGTGTTTGAAGAAACTGTCCAATCGATTTCAAATTTATACTCTGGGAGTTGTGACAGTCTATCTGCTGTTGTACGAAGCTTTTCGTGCATTTGTTAACTTTTTTTTAGGGTATTAATCCCCATGCTACTTGTGTTCTGGGTTTGATTGAGTTGTTTTTCTCCTCTAAAATTGTTCTCAGAATTTTTTCTTGACTTTCAGCATTTGTCGGATTTACTATGTCACAACTGTCGTAACGACGGAACGGGTCACGTGATCAAAAGACCTCGAATGGAATTCTAAAAAATGACATGATGTTTTCATAGTTACGCGATGAGAAAGCGGCCCTCAAAAATCTATTGCGACGAGCCTCCAAACCTGTAATACCGCCGCTGACTCACAGCTATTGTAATGTTCTCCTCAGTCCCGAAAATTCGGCTACCGATAACACGAATGAATCCTTAAACCTCAGTTGCATTCTGCCAGGACAAAATAATAATAAAAAAAAAAAAAAACCGCCCAAAGCCACGTAGATCCCTCAATTTTAAGGCCCCTTGCCAATGATATCTTAAAAATAATTGTTTATATTAGCTTTACAGCCATTCAGGGTGCCGTAATGATGCGGTTTTGGAGCCTTTTATGCCCAAAGGCGCAGGTTCAAAAACCTGGCTGCAGTTGATAGATTTTCGAAATGTAGAAAATCGTCAGCGTCCATGTCGTATGATTATGTCGCATTTCAAAGAACGTACGAGTATTCTCTTACCTTTGAATACTCTACAAAATGAAAGTTCTAGTGTGGTTTCTCACAGAAAAAAGTACCTCCATCTGGTGGGAAAACTGGGCGTCAAACATTTTTGGCGATGTTTTTCCGTCAATAGAGGTGCCACATGAGAGAATAGACGCCAGGTCTTGGGGAACGCACTAGAACTAGATCTTCAATTGGTTAAAAACCTACATGCAGCTCAATTGTGAACCAAGAGCGGATCTAGAAACTTTTCAAGTGAGGGGCGATTGATTTGCATTGCTCACTTTGTACTCTACACACTGGTTAGCAAATATTGATCACAAAGGTTTCAGACTTCAATTCCGAAACTTTTCTGGGGAAGAGCTCCAAAACTCATTCCCGCAACATCATTAAAACTCGTCCAAAATTACGTTTTTCGAACGTCAATATGGAAAAATTTGAGGTGGCCTGTCCTTAGGGAGGGCGATCGCCTATCGTCCCCTCCCCCTCTTGTATCCGTCTCTTTTGTGAACAAAATTTTTGCCCCGCAATTCTCTTTTCAAAAAAAAAAAAAAAAACTATTCCTATAATACTCCCACTCACAGCTGATGCGCTCGGTAGTTCATTGTTCGAATATTTTTCTCCGAAAAGAAATCCCACCCCTTCGTGGACTTTTCCATTTTTTTTTCTCTCCTAATTGCCGGAACCTAGTCCCATACAGAAGAGAATGTTCGATTGTCCTTCCAAAAACCCCATCCATCATTTCGAACTCCGGATGCCCGGGCACGAACATCCAGAACTTCGAACGCGAAGGAGAAATTAATTCTCCCTAATCGAATGAAAAGCCGATTTTTTTCCTCTTTTTCCCCTTGTGCTATGGGATTTTAATATGCCATCTGCTTTGCGAATTTCTGATGCAATTTGTTTTCGCGAGCGAGCCAGGCTCATAACTGACTTGTTTATCCGTTTGGTTTGAATAATATTCGAATGGACTGTGTGGGGCTGACTATTCGAAACGAATAACAGTGTTATTGCTTAGCTGCGTGCGTTGAATCCCCAGGACGCTGATGTACATTGGAGTTGGTTAAAAATTAAATTTACTTGATATGTGAACGAATCAACAACTAATATATGGCTCATATTGCAACTTAGTACCTTAATAGGGGTATTTATGCGACAATAAAAGGCTTGTGACGAGACGCTGGCGACCACTAGCGCAGCTATACTAGAATGCAACTTGACAATGAACGTCACTACGGGCGGAGCCAATAAGAGCTCACAAGCAGTCAACTATCTCCTCTAATTCGCTAAGTAGGCTGTGACGTTTTATCTAGCTCGTTTTTCATAGGCTAACGTGACGCTGATGTCACGATACTGTTAAGAAAGGTTGCAGTGTACACTGTTAAAAAAATTTCCTGAAAATAATGAAAAAACATACGGCAGCTGAGTTGCCGGAGTGTTTCCGTTTCGTTAATTATATTTCCGTTATTTTGAGAAATGTCCTGAAAATATTTCGTTAATTATATTTCCGTGATTTTGAGAAATGTCCATTCGTCATTTTTCCGTTCGTC
>JAXGGA010007269.1:0-63826 GCA_038373865.1 Uloborus plumipes | reverse complement strand
GTCAATAGACCAATTTCACACACACACTAATGACAAAATCAAAAACCAAAAAAAGCTGCTGCAACTACAACAATAAAACTTTGAGCTTTAATTGCTCGCAATTTCTGTTTTGTCACTTAACCCCTTCATCTCCCAAGCCCTTAAAGTGGTTTCAAATTATTGGTTAGTCTATACATATAAAGATGACGGTGTTTGTTTGTTTGTTTGTTCGCTTGTACATTTGTAACCGCTGGCCAGAAGCCTCCACAGCACCTACAGACCTGAAACTTAGCTCAAAAATTCGAACGTATCCCAGTAAAATGCACCTCGAAGGCCAAATTTTAAATTTCGAATTAGTTATTTTTAAATTAATTAATTAGTCTCATTTATGGTGTATCCGCCATAATTGAAGGGGGGAAACCTTCCCTCAACCCAAAACGTTATATATCGCTGGAAAGGGGTTTTTTTTCTGAAAAAGAAAAGTTTTAGCACGTTTCTGTCAGTTAATTAGAAAAGGAGATATTAATTAATCAAATTTAGTCAATTTTCAAGGCTTAACTATGTACGCAATACGGAAACATTAGGTCCATTTTCCAGATCAGCTGCTCTTTTGTCCCTGAAGTTACTTTGTGGTTCAAATTAGCGTATAGATTTAAGCCTTGAAAATTTATTCAATTTGAATGATTAATATCTCCTGTTACTTACTTAATTTTCTGTCTTTTTGATTTATTTGGCGAATTGATTTAAACTTTAACATGACTTTAAGTGGAATTTAAAAGATGGAGCGCATTTGAACTAAAGGATATAATACTTTTACTTCAGAGGGGGGGGGGGGGTTGAAGTGAATTTAAATTTATTCAGTTGACTTCCTCAAAATTCGGTGTTACCGAAAATGTCAGAATGGAACTATTATTTTTAAAAATTTAGTAATGGCTATTCAGTTACTCTTCGTATTTGGCGTGGTAAAGTTTGGCAACAATAGGGATATTTACCAAACCTCCCAGCCAGTGAAACACTACTTTCTCCAAATCAAAAGAAAAAGAAAACGCTCTGGGAAGGAACAGTAGTTGCTTGCAGTCTAAAGAGTATTTTATTGCATGTTTAAAACATGTATTTAATGCCGCCATCACTAAGTTTTTACCAATAATAGTTCCCTTCTGACATTTTCGGTAATACCGCTATTCAGATACCCTTCCTATTTGGCGTCATAAAGTTTGGCAACAATCGGGAAATTTACCAAAACTCTCAGACAGGGAAATCTTGCTTATTTGAGGGTTACTGTTAGATTGTAATCACTTCAAAGAGATGCTGCGAAAGACATTATATTTCTAGCCTTTTAATGTTCACATTAAAATCATGGAAGAATGGTTGTGGCTGAGCTACCTGACACAATCGGTTCCCTATGTTAATAAATTTAGATTTGGAGACCAATTTTACATTGAAATTACTGTTAAATCGGTGAATTATATTAAATTTCAAGGGCAATATTGCTGTGTTCGTTGAGAGCTTTCGAAAATCTTGGCATTACAGTTGTGTCAAAAGTTCCATTGAAACGTAAAAATTTCGCTAAAAATAAATAAGTTCGTCACACACACACACACACACACACACGAAAATAAGAATAAAGTCTCATTAAACTTTATTTAGTTAACTTCCTTTACATTTATTGCACGGGCATCGCCGTGCGGGTACTGCTAGTAGTTAATAAAGATCAAATTCAGTCTTTTTCTTTTTTTTCAATGCAGGTTAAAGCAAGCGAAATCCTATCTCTACAGAGAGCTTTCCGAGATCCTACCATGCTGTACTCCACCGGCATCATTCTGAGGGACACCAAGTTTACATACGTTAAAATCGAAGAAGGAAATGTTTTACTCGGAAGGACTACAAATTTGGCCTGCATCGTCATGTATGCAGAAATAGGTGAGAAGGAGAAAAAGAAAAAAAATTGAGCATTCAACGCAACTTGTTACCAATCAGAGTTTCGGTGGATTCTTTTCCTTTTTTTTAAATTAAAAACCACTGTTCTAATTAAGAAACAAATGTCTTAAGTTGAAGAAAGCTTCGAAAAATGGTTACTTGAAAGGTTTCAAAAGCTCAAAATTCAGTTTCGGGTTTTTAAGGTTCGACCTTGAAATTAATTCGTTAACTTTAAAAACAATAAATTTTATAATAACTATTTCTCGGTTTTGTTTTTGGCAAATATTAAAAATCTTCTCCCATTAACCCACCAACGTTACTTTCTTTGATTTTTACCCAAGACAGAGAAAGTGTGCATGATAAAACTTTTTAATTGCTTTCAAATTGATGACTTAGTGAACAAAGCCTCGAAAACCTGAACTGTGTGCTAAGTTTCATATTTGGAGCAGAAATTAGTAGTCCCTTTTATCCCTTCTCAATGGCTTCAAAAGTTCATAATCCACAATTCTACGTTTGCCGAATAGTTTTTGAAGGGGTTCAACATCACTCTTGGATTCCCTAGAAGGATGGATGCTCCTGGTTTTAATTATATTATCTCTCCTGGCGAGCATTTTCAGTACGTGTAAAGAGTAATAAAATAAATGAACAAATGTAAGTGATCAACTATATACTATTTCCAGCATTTGAAATTGAATCATTCATTTCAGAAACCACCCAAACAACAAAATTTCTAATTTTAAGAAAACATTTATTTCTTCAAGTTAAACTATTTAATAGCTATTACTACAATATTTTCTGAAAGAAATATATCTAAATATGTGTACATTTCAGTTTAAAATATTGAAATCCTAATCGATTTTTTCATAAAAAGCGGTAAAAATACTTTTTCGACCTTTTAATGTTTGTCGCTTGAGTGGTTTCTGAAATACGCGATTCAATCTAGATTTCTTATCTGGATCAGCTCTTCTTTGACAATGAAACACTACTTCTAGTTTTGACTCATATACAAGCCCTGAATAAAGTATCATACAAAAAAGCACGGTACAAGATATTTATAGTTACAATTACCCACAGTTGAGACAACACTATAATACTTGTGTGTGAAGTTTGTCCAATGCAATGATGTTATCTATCGATCACGTATACAAAATAAAAATTATTTATTTTCCTGAAGGGTGCGAATAAAAGAATGAGCCAGCTGGATGCTTTCCAAGAAGGGAGCCGCTCGCAGATCTAGGTCAACACGTGCTGCATTATCACATATCAGTAATCATAATAATATTTTAGGTCGAAGTGTGGACGGGAAAATTTTATGTTTCTCAGAATTGTTTTCGTAGGCAGTACAGGTAGGCAGAAATCAGAAATCCGCACTATCTACCTATTTCCCCCATATCTTCAATGAGTGCGGCTACGTGTTGATGTAGAAATAAAACATGCTTTTCTGTGAAGCAAGTTAAAGAAAGCAAAAAAAAAAAAAAAAAAAAAAACATTTCCATTTTTCCAAAACTAGGCGGGATATACGATTTTTATTCTAACTCAATAAAATAAGAGTAGGTTTGTAATTTTCTACAAAACTACTTGAATTAGTTTTATAACTAAATTCTGCCAAAAAAAAAAATTTCAGCTAACCCCCACCCCCCTACAATAAAAAAAAAGTTCCAGTGAGGCTCCTAAGCTCTTTTAAAATGTTTTAAACCAAATAGTACAAATTTACCCAGACCTAGAAAATAGGGGTAAAATGTCTTATTTTGCATTTTAAGCCAATTAACTGAACTAAAACTAATCTAATATTTCCAAAATCGAACAATAATGCACGTATTGCTCAGAAACATTGACATTTAACATAATGATTAGTGCAAGACGTTATTATAGCAGGATAAAAACTATTTTTGGAAGAATTAATGAACGAATTCTGATTTTATGTTACCCTTAAATTCAAAACTCGTGACTTTCATGTATTCTTTTAAACTGGTTTGCAGCTATATTACATGTGTCGCAATGACAACACACCAGCCGTGTAGCAATAAAGAGCCATTTTTAAATGCTTTCATCGATTGCTGCGTTAATGCTGAGACGCGTGTATTATAACTACAAAGCCGCAAATTTTAACGATATGTGTGTGTGTGTTAAAACCGTCCTTACAAACTGAAACAATGTGCTAAATCATCTTTGTGCAATAAATTAGCAACCAGTTTCGCATCCGCGAGGGAGGATCCAGCTTCTGGTTCAGGTGGGGATCATTTTCAGAAAGGGATTGGTCAAAGTGCAATTTTTGTGCTAAAACGGGTGTATTGGCGGTTTTTTCGAGCTATAAGTCCGAAAAAAATGCAGTTTTAGGCTATATTTTACGATTTAAGGAAGGGGTCATGACCTCCATGATCCCCCCCCCCCCCCTCTGGATCCGCGAATGCGCATCCGTCAGTTTCCGGCTTTTTGTGCACGTAGAGCGTCAACATTGAGTTTGCTGTCATAAGTACCTGGATGACTTGCTAGTCATCAAGTTTTCTACCTCCCCTTCATGTTTGTACACGGCATTCGAGAACACCTTGTGTATAAGCATCTGTAAAAGTCCAAAACCTGGTAAATGTTGACTTTAACTTAACAGGAACATACTGAAAAACCGAATATTTTCTGTGAATCACATGTGAATGTTAACATTCTCAATTTTCGATGTGTCAACTTTCATTGGAGATTCACCGAAAATCTCGGGTCTTTCACCGATGTCTATTGTTATGGAATATCTAATATATAAAATTCTCGTGTCACAGTTTTCGTTGCCATACTCCTCCGAAACGGCTTGGCCGATTTTGATGAAATTTTTTGTGCTTATCCAGTATCTATGAGAATCGGCCAACATCTATTTTTCATCCCCCTAAATGTTAGGGGTAGTCCACTCCTAAATTTTTTTTGTTCGCACATAACATCTGATCTACTGAACTAAAACAATATGTGTTATTGTAAATCCTTACTTCAATGAGCGACCCGATGGTCAAGTGGTTAGGCGCGTCAGGTTGAAGTTCTTGATGGAATGAGATCGAATCCAGGTCCGCAAGGGTTTTTTCGAACAGCTGCATGGTTTTTTTTTTTTTTTGGAATGATTTTAATGATTGTAATGTCCTTATGCAGGTACATCCCCTCATGGGGATCTACCCCATATTTTTTATAGTACAAAATGACAGTTTTGGTCGGATCTTTGTTAAAATTGGCAATGGGTTCCTTCGATGCTGTAGAATTTTCTTATGGACGTTTGTGCCATTTTTGGGGGCTTTGAATCGATTGTGGCAATAAATGGTTTTTGATTTGCGGCACTTATATTATTTTTTCAAAAATTATATACACTATCAATTATATTATGTTAATTTTTGTACCTTTATAAAATTCTGTATTTTATATCTTGCATTTACGTCAAATTCAAGGTAAAATTAAAAGTCAAAAATTCTGAAGAAGATAAATATATGTTAAAAATTAAAGTAACTATTTTTGTGATTTTCATATTGGTTGTGACCAAAAAACATCATTACAAACAAATAAAATGTATCAAACACCATGAGTGTTGAGTTATTAGGCAAAATCTACTGTATAAAGTTTTTTTTCACTGCTAGAGGGTGGGGTGGGGGGGTATGAACGACCATTAAAGTGACACAAATTTTTAAAAAATAAAGGTGGGATCTCCAATTATCTTGCTTCGTAATTTGAACTGTGCAACGGTACGCGATTAGTCATTCAAAAATTAATGAAAAACGTGATCGAAGCCAGGGTTTTAACTGGCAAGTTCAGAGGTGAAAATATACTCATACCACGGATTCCTATTATACCTACAGATGTGCCAATTCAATTCAAACGTATTCAGTTTCCGATTAAATTGGCATTTGCAATGACTATCAACAAATCCCAAGGTCAAACGATGTCTGTTTGTGGCTTAGATTTGAGAACACCATGTTTTCCACTCGGACAATTATACGTGGCATGCTCTCGAGTGGGTAAACCATCCAGTTTGTTTGTGTTAGCTAAAGATGGACTAACAAAAAATATTGTTCACGCTATAGCATTAAGAGATTGATATTGTTTAATAGTGTTACTGTCGTAATTGTTTAATTAATGATATATAATTTTAAGGAATAAATTATAATAACTTAAAAATAATGTTTGCCTTTTGTTATTTTTATATTCCCTCATCGTTCACAGTGCTCCATGCTTATTTCACGCATATACCACATTCCTACATACATACAATATACACATTCTACCATACATACATACATACTTACAATAAGTAAGCTATTTTTTGTCTACACTAAAAATTACTAGGAAATTATTTATATGGCAAAACAACGTTTGCCGGGTCAGCTAGTAAACTATAAGAATATTTTTACAGTGTACATTGTATGCATATATCCTGGTGAAGAGTCAACGAAAAACGTTTACAAGAACTGCGTGAAAATCTGTGAAAGCATTCAACAGATATGAAATGTAAGTAAAGTCACCGAATGCAAGAAAAATAAAAAGTATGTTGAACTGAAAAGTGATTGTTGAAATGTTTAATCATAAGTTTGAACAAATGCTTAGTTTGTAACTATTTTAAGTCTATTTACATGGTAGCTCCAATATTTTGTCCTCTAAAGAAATTAAGTGTCGTAATCGATTTTTTTTTTTGAAAAATCAAACTGCCTTACTGACACAGTTTTAACAAGAAGTTCATACAGAACTAAACGACAATGAGCAAACTTTCCGCTTACCAGTATCGATTGTTTAACTTTAGCTATCGGTCTCTTCTATTCGCTTAGGCTTAAGACTATTTTACACACACATATCTTAAAAGTTTAAAAAAAGAAAAAAAAAATCCTATAATTTATATTTTATTTTGCAAGAGTGGCTAGGATAGTTTTTACAGCGCGAAAATATTTCTTGGATTTGTTTTTTTCATATTTTTTTAGGGAAGCGAAATTAATTCTTTTATTATTATTAAATTATTATAAAAAATTATTATTATTATTATTAAATTATTAATAAATCATAATCATCATCATTATTATCATCATCATTATCATTAGTATTACTTTTATTATTATTATTATTATTATTATTATTATTATTATATATAAGTATTATTATATAATAAGTATTTTTTTCCTTTTTCTGCTGGAATATCTATTCGGATAAATGGAAACTTTAAATTACATAAATAGAAATAGCATTGGTTTAATCGGGATCTCCGTGTCTCGCGCGTTTCTTCTAAAGACCTAAGAAAGCGCGCTTTTTCCCAGGGGCTCCAATATTACTCGATAGCTTATAATTTCAAAACTGGGTAATAAATTCAATTTATGACAAAGACAGATCATATCTTTGAAGGCAAGCATATTTATAAATTCATATTTCAAATGAAAATGTTCAAAAAGTATGTTTTTATTTGAAATATACACGCACGTATATAATTTCCTATCCATGTATGCGGGTAGTTTTTTTTCTTCCACCCTTTAATGTATTAATTTGCCTTTTTCCCATGTCGCAGATATGAAGACCTCCTGATGGCAGAAACGGACAACTCCATGCAATGGAATATTTTTCATCCAGTTTTATGCTTTTGTAATGAGTTTAATTTATGCAATAATATTTTCATACTGACTGGGTATGCAGTGATTCATTTAGAAAGCTCTATATTGAATTTCTATTTTTCACATTTCTGTATCCTCGGAACCAGAACGACGTAAGTCCAAAAATGACGATTTTCACTTTTTTGTGGCATTGTATGTTGAATCTTATTCCGCATCGACCCACAAGAACATTATTCTAGATAAGAAATTCCTTAACAACTATTTAGCAGCTTTAAAAGAGTGCGAATCCGATCCTCTGCATACATCCGACAATCGTTTTCGTCCCCAACTGAAAAGTGATGAAAATGTACTTACGTTAGTCTGGTTCTGAGGTACAGATTTAAGATTTTGTAAATTGATACATGAAGTGTTAATTGCATGCATTAATTGCATCAGTATTAATTGCATATGAATATGCGTATATCTTTCCAAATTCAGTAGAATGTTACAAAAAACCTGCAGGTGATGGAGAAAAACTGTTTACATATTTGAATTCAGCGCATAATATCTATTTTGTATTTATTTTGTTCATATATGTATTTTGTTCCAATTAACAGTTTTTTTTTTTTTTTTTCGTAGACCAGTGTTATAAGGGGGCGAGTGTCAGCCTTTCTATAGACCAGGCAAACGTTTTTACGCTCTTCTGCGAAGTAGTGATAATGTGACTTATGTTAAGTCTATCTTTAAGTAGAGGTACGAAATTCAGACGTGATTTCTCGCGTAATCTTGAACAATCTTTTGCAAAATCGTGGGAAATGCTATAACAAGTCTATCAGCGTTGAGCCCTGTAATTTTGTTTATTTTGTAATGGCACTCTTGACGCAGAGAAAGTAACTACTCCGCATACAAGTTACTCCACGATTACAACTGGTTTTTTTTTGCGTGTGGGGGGGGGGGCAGAGCCCATTCATTCTGCATTGAACAAGTGGGTCACATTTCTATTTCAGCCCCCCCCCCTTTCGCATATCAGTTACGTATTAAGTGTAAAAAAATTCTTACACTAGAAGAATGAAATAAAAAGTTTTGTGCAAAAATCAAACTTAAAAAAAAATAATAATGCGATCAAATTGTTTCGACAAAAATACACGTCGGCATACAGTAGGCATTCAGTATTAATGGTAAAATATACAGTAGGTATTTAGTATTTAGGAAAAAGTAAGGCGATTTTGGGACACCCCCTGATATCTCAGAGGAGGGGCCTGTGCCCCGCGTGCTCCTGCGCTAATCAGGGTCTGGGGGGGGAGAACCTCAACCAAGGAGGGCATATCTAGAAAAGTTCCTAGGGAGGAGTGATTGATTTTATTACGTCTCCTTTATTATTACACATCTTGGTTTACAAATGTTGACCTTATATGTTTTGAACTTCAATTGTGAAACGCATCCTTAGGAGAGCTCTAATGTAGCCCCCTTTGTTTATTTATTTATTTTTTTTATTTTATTTATTTATTTATTTTTTTGGCAGACGATTTTTTTTTTTGTAACAAAAATTTTTCATTGCCGAAATCATTTTTTCTTCTTTTATATTTAACAACTAGCAACGGATTAAAAATGAAATTCGAGATATTTTATTAACGGACGAGTTTTTTTTTTTTTTTCCCCTTCCTTTGATAAAATGTGTTTTGATGTTCTTTGTACTTTTATTTACTTTTTTTCTGAAAATGATTGAGGAATTTTTCTACGGAAGAACTATAACAGTTACATTCTTTAAAGGTACGACAAAACTTTATTTATTCGTTTATTTACTTTTTACGTTATTTCATCTAATAAGAGGGGTACATTTTGCTTTTAGAAATCAGCTTTAAGTGTTAAAAAGGTATGTTTGACATAATTTTCAGTCTCAGATAATCAAGAGAATAATGATCAGATGCCTAGAATGCCAATGTCGATGTACGGGAAAGTATAGGCTCGTTTAGTTCTTGACAGAACTTCTCGTTGAACTTCAGTATTGAAAATTTACCAGCGGTGAGTTCCCTCAAGGGAGAGGTGATCGCCCCTATCGCCCCTCCCTTGTATCCGTCCGTGACCTCAAGTGTAGAGACTTAAAGGATCTCAACAGTATTACGTTTCATATTCTTTTCGAAACAACAAAGGCATTCAATTGTTTTCTCTTTAATCTCATAATCGGTAAAATGATTTTTCGTAACATAATGAATTTCCCAAATTCACGATTATGAAATACTTTGGCAAGATCAATTCTTTGGATAATTCAACTCAGAACGTTAAAATAGAAGTAAGTCATCGTGGGCATTCAAGTTGTGTAAGATGAGTAAAAAGGCACACAAGGCATTTCTTATTATTCTTAAACTAATTTTGGTAACTACTTTTGAAAAGAATTATACTTAAGAAACTTGTTCTATCCAACTTCCAAACAACGTTTCTGAACTGAATATTCAAATTTCAGAATTTTTTAAGGGACTTTTAGCTTCATCTATGTGTTCATGTGTCATGAGGAGGCGCAGTATCTACAAATTTATAATTTTTCACTTTTCGGCATTTTCGTCATCGATTGCTTCTTTTGCTTCATTGTACAAGCTTGCTTATTTGGTTTGCGCTGAAAATAAAGCTGAAGTACAACTTCAAGTTCCAACGCGTCCCTATCGTTTGTATGGAATACCCCCAAAACGCGTTTCTTCAAATATCTCAAAAACTCTTTTCTGCAGATACTGCCAATGCCGTATCCAGAGGGCCCCCCCCCCCTCCCCTCTGGCCAGCCCTCCCCCGAGAAACCCGAAATATTTTATAATGCAAAACAGAAGAAAAAAATCCTTTTTTTTTTTAAATTTCAAATAGAAAAAAAAAAAGTGAAAATTTGAAGAAGTACAAAAAAAAAAAAAAAAAAAAAACAGTTCAAACTCTCATTAGCTGCAAAACATACTTGAAAACAAGACTCTCATTAGCACTTCCAGCTATCTTTCCCAAATCAATTCAGTCTCAAGGCAAGCTACTTGTCAGTTTGATTGGCGCCCCCCCCCCTCCCCCATAAAACTTATAAAACTTGCACCACTCAGATTTTTACCCCCTAATTGCCGGGCCCCTAGTTTCCGACTAGGCTGAGATTGCTTCTCACCGCCCTGATTCAATTAAGAGGGTACTCTGTTGATCCCCATTTATAAGCATCTGTAACCCTCGAGGGATTTTAATAGCTAAACATGTCTTCAATCAACAAACCACACAAAAACGGATACGTTCACAAACCCTCTGCTTTGTTGGACGCTCACTAATCTTAGACAAAAGTTAATTTTAAAAAATTCCATTTACAAATGCTTAAAAACCTTGAAAACTTTGTTAAATGTAGCTGTAAACCTTGAATTTTAAAGTTTCTAACACAAAAGGGGGGGGGGAGTGGGCATCAAGCTGCGCGAAACTCAGCTACTTGATTAAAAAAAATATTCTGCGTAATGCAAAAATCATATTTCAGCATTTTTTGTAGCATATTTTCAAAAATAATTTTTTGTGACTCACATGTTTCATTTCTACTGACTATTCATTAAATACATAATTCAGTATTTTAGAAGTTACTTTGTAATTGATTCCTTTATTAATATGTTAAGCACGAGAAAAAATATTACCCTACCTGTATTCTTTTTCGTTTTCTGCAGTACTAGTGATTGAAAAAGAAATAATCGTTATAAGTATTTTTTAATATCTATTTTTAATCTTAAGGAGATGTGTCTTTCAAAGTTTTAACAATTTCCTAAGACTGTCCCGTCAACTATTAAAACGTCAGAGACTGGAAAGTGCAAATGAAATGCTTTTAACTGTTCTAGAGTCTTTGAAAATCATTAAACACCTTTTTGGAACTCCTTTAAAAGCGCTTCAATCCTATTTCTTATCAAATAATTAAACTATGAATTAACTAAATGGCCAGAATGTTACTCTCCCGTTAATTATTTTTTAAATCTCTACACTATTTCTTTTAAAGAATTTTATGTGTTTTATACTATTGGTTATTTTATGTTAATTAATGCTGTGTCTGTCGGTGAGTTGGGGAACTGATCAAAAACTACTATGTAACTATAGTGATAACCGATGTAAGCAAGTGATAATGTGTTAATCTTTTCTCCTCCCTTGTCCTTCCTCTCTGTCGCTTAATGTTCATCATTTGTTAAACTAAACATTTTTTTATGCTTTGATTAATATTAATTTGCAAAAGAATGCAGAAAATTTATGAGATTGTTGTTTGCCTACTTTTCCAATATGCTTTTGAAATCCCAATTGCCCCATATAAGGCCTCAAAGTGCAGAATTTTAAAACTTTTTTTCAAAAATTTAGCCGGGGGAGAAACACCCGGACTCCCTAAAATTACGAATATTCTATACTCCACTTAAAAAAGTTCTCATTGCAATCTCTCTTGATACCCCTACCCCCAATAAAGGTCAGTTCAAGAAAATAATAAGAATAAAGAAATGAAAAAAGAAGGAAAAAAAAAGCACTCACACACATAAAACATCGCGGGGGAGGGGGGTCAGCTAGAAATTAGACTCATAACACACACAAAAATGTATGTGTGTTTGGGCAATGTGCGAAACTGGACCCCTCCCGAAATTTTTTTCTGGATACGGCCTTGGATACTGCACTTTACTTTCACACGGCAATATGGATGAATGTAAGTATGTATGTATGTGTTTGTATGTATGAACGTGTTTGTATGTATGTATGTATATATGTATGTATGTATGTGTTTGTATGTATGAACGTGTTTGTATGTATGTATGTATGTATACGTGTAATGGAATCTTTCAGCTCAAATTTCACCCACTTCTTGTGCAAGAATTAATTTGCATTTTGGTATACGACCCCATTCCTCTTTGACATTCAATGTTCTATAATGAAATTAATTAATTAACCTCAATCAATTAAAGTAAAATATTCACGTAAATCCTATAAGGGTGAAAATATCCTCACGTGGGCTAAGATAAAAAAAAAACGTCTTTTTTTCTGTTTAAGTATGGGAAAATTGAGTAAGGGTAAGAAAGTCCCGTGTAAAATGACGAGTTTTCGCTACTGATGTTTATTTCCATTTTTTTCCTTCTTCTTCTTCTTTTCTATATGCCCTAAGTGTGGGAAAGCTTTGTAGCTTTGTAATACAAAGAAAGCCTCGTGTAAACTTAATTAAACACTAATTTCCAATGAATAAAATTGTTGAGTTTAATGGCTACTTATAATTGATATTAAATTTAAACTAAAAATACCTCTAAATTAAAGTGCTCACCACAGCCTTCCCTTATTTTTTTTTAAATAATTTTCATGTCTAATGTGTTTCTGTAATTTTATTCACGAAAATATGAAAATTGGTTCAAAGAAATTTGATGGAATTTTGAAATTTTTTTTTAACTCACTTATCAGGCATGTCGTTTAGGTAAGTTGGGACAATTGCCATTCTGACTTGTAGTAGCCATTCTGAACTTAATGTAGTATTAATTTCTCAAAATTGCACAGTAATTAAAATACTTTTTGCGCACCCATTAATTCAAGTCGCTAGCCACCACTGCTCCACACGTTCTTCCAGACCCGAATTATCCATTAGGTCACCCTAGGTCCTGGTCTAGGGGCGTTAGCCGTAAAGGGCGTATGTCACGGAGGAGAAAAATAAGTATTTCGTTGAAAGAAAAAAAAAATAACAGAAATGCTGCGTTCGCGCTATGGAGAGTAAAAATTCAACTATAAAAAACATTATTTCTTGAAAATATAGCTTTCCCAGGGTGAAAAACTTTCCAGAGATAAGTCACACCATACATAAGAAAAAGCCATGATATAGACAACATTCATTTAACAAAGTTTATTTTCGAAACAATTTTTCTCCGATGTGTTTACATTATATCAATAAGTATATGTTTCGCGATTAATAATTTATTAATTCATACTATTTGTGATTGCCAATCATCAGAGGTGCCGTACATGGGGAAATTATCAATGTACCAGTGAAACTTCAAGTTTTAACTGAATCACAAAATACGTGGATTCACACACACTAATATCTGACGAAAAGAGACAATAGACATCTGTATCAAATATTGCAATGTTATCTCCAATTTTTTTGAAATGTAAGACATTACTTGCCGAATATGAAAAAATGTTGGGGATATCACAGTGACCTCCCATCGAAGGCAAATCTGCCAATCATGTCACTTATTTTGTACACAAAATATTTATCAAAAACTGCTTTATAGTTTTCTACACATATGCATTGCATGCAAGTTCCCTATAAATAATTTCTTATACACAATTTTATATATTTGTATTTATAATTACTTTTCAATTTTATGGTTTACTTTCAACATATTTTTTTTCTGAATATTTTTATTCAAAAAACCATCACGAAGATAACAACTAAGTAATGCATGTCATACCCCAAAATATGTTTTAAAAAGAGGAAAAATTAAACTAAAGAGAACTAGAAGTTTTTAGTCCTATATTTGAATCGTTTGGTAACATCTCCATTTTGATCTCCTCTGTCTCTTTAGAAAATTAAACAGGGCACGGTTATATTTTTGAATGTCATAATCAATGAAAAAAATGCCTTTAGTTAAGTACACAATTACTGCAGTAATTTACCAAATAACCATTGATTATGACATTCAAAAATATAACCGTGCGCTATTTAATTTTCTAAAGAGACAGAGGAGATCAAAATAGAGATGTCACCTTTTCGAAATAAACGATTCATTTCAAAATACATTTTTGTGGCTGTTTCCCCTTTTTATACTCGACGAAAAACAAATAAAATGTTATAAAAAATAATCGTTTGGCGCAGTATAGCCCATAAAGGCTCTTGTGCCATTAAACCCAATCTGACCTGCCAACCAAAATAGAGAGAGATTTAGAATATTGTATGGAAGACAAATCAACAGTTCTGTTTTTTTTTTTTTTTTTTTTTTGTAATACAAAAAATTTAATTATGTGAATAAATTCAGGAGTATACATATATATAGTTAAATCAGTAGCGTCGCTACGGGGGGGGGGGCGGTCCGCCCCGGGTGTTACCAGTCTAGGTGGTGACACCCACAGCGGAAAAAGGAAAAAATAAAAAAAGAGAGAAGAAATGAGGAAAAAAAGAAAGGAAGAAAAAGAAAAGGAGGAAGAAAAAAAAAACCTTTTTTTTGGGGGGGGGGTAGCCGATTGACACCCCTGTGAAGTGTGACACCAAAATGGTTTTAAATGTTTATGAATGATTCTTCAATTCTGAATTTTTTATTCAACATGTACAGATTCATTTAATCTTTCAAAACCAGTAGCACCAGTGCGAGCGCATTTGACCCGGCAGACACCCTTTGATTGCAGAGGATGATTTCCAAGGAGGTGAAGTGAGGGGGTGATTGAAAAATATAAATATTGTCTTTCTGAAATTTCGCACAATATTTAAAGTTAGATATAATCTATCAAATCTTGTAGCATCGCTTGGGAGAGAGAGGAGGGGGGGAGGCGCGTTTGCGCCGGAATGACACCCAGAACGTGTCATAAGGCTTCTGAAAAACAACCCAATATTTCCTTTCTGAAACTTCCGCCATTTTTTTCCAGATTTAACAATTTTGAAAAATAATGTATCGTTTCTGAAATTTCACCTAATATTTTAAGGGGTTACAGTACCTTTCTAACAAATTTCTTTAATTTAAGTGAAAAAGTTAATTCTTTGAAATATTTGTTTCTGTACTTGTTTAAAAATCAATAATTTATTTTCAAACATCAAAAATTTTGAAAACTTTTTTTGAAAATTTGAAAAATGTAAGAAAATTTCAGTTTTTTTAAAACCCTAAGGCTTTTTTGTTTCTGCACTAATTTCAAAATTTCTTTTTGCGAAATGATCACAAGGAGAACCTCAACAAATCTGTGCATTCATTTTCTTATATTTTGATTAGAAAATATTTTATGAACTTTTATGTAAAAAAATCTTAGAAAATTTTGTTCTTCGAGGTTTGACAAACTCTAAAAATTTTTGTAATTTATAAAACGCTTATTCAATGCACAGTTTTGTTAAATATATTATCCTGAGTGCAAAAAATATTGCTTTAAAGTTATATCTTTAATAGAAAAAATTCCTTAGCATTTCTAGTAACATAGAAACACTAAAAACTGATCACCGAGAAAAAGCACTTTAAAGTTTGGCTTTTCCATTAGAACACATAGCCTGTATGCCCTAAAGTCACTCATAACTTTTTAAATAATTTAGCTAGAACAATGCTGTTTTTTTCTGAGTGTTTTAAATAACTTTTACTTTTGAAATAAGCAATAAAATTTTTTTTGGTCTTTTGGTCATTTTTGAGGTACTGTAACCCCTTAAGCTGTCTAATATCTTTTAACGAGCAATTCTTGTATATATTTCGGATCTCGAAAACGGCTCTAACAATTTTGATTAAATTTTGTATTTGGATAAAGTTTTGGTTTTTGAGTTCATCTGCATCGGTGTCTTTTCTGTAAAAACGCGAGTTTTCACAAAAAAACCCGTTTTTGTGCCTTCATTAAGTAAGTTTGAGAAGCTTTCTTTTCACCATTTTCTTTATGATAACTATCATTGTTACTGTCTCATAGCAACCACGTTTAGTATAACCAAGGCTTCACTAGATAGCGTTTTATACAGGCTGTATCATTACTCAAAGCATCAATGGTGAAGATTTGCCCGCTAGAGAGCGCTGAACAAGGACCACCCAAATGTTTGTTTACATTTGTTAGCACATTGTTTCTGCTGTAAAAAGCGATGTTTATCCTATCTATTCGGGTTAAAAAATATTGATATAGTAAACTGAAGTAGAGTACACAGTGACTTGATGCCGAAGGCCTTATTAGTACTGCTTTTTAGGGGAAATAAATTCCCTTTTCAGGTAAAGATATACAACCAAACGTTTTATACGACCAACTGTATCATGGCGAACTGTGGACTGAATTTTAAAAAGTTCTATGGTAACCCGTTGGTAGTATTGGCTCGCTTAGCGAATAGATTCGCAATTTATCGCTCTGCGGTGCCAGTGTCATTTCATAGTTAATTAACAATTAGAATCAATTAAAATGAAAAATAATTCGCTAACTAATTAAAATAAGCCGCTAAAATGCAGAATAAACCAACAAATAAAACAAGCTTTTAAATGACGTTAAAATATACTAAAATAGAATTGAATGCCAATTTGTAAAATTGTCGCCAACAAAGTAACTTTTAATTTTGTCTTTTATTTTTCTGATTTATATATAATGTTAGTTACCATAAAATTCGATAGATGTCGCTGGACAATGACCACCGTTTTTATCCCAAGGATTTCGATCAAAGAAAACAGATTGTATAAAAAGCTATCTAGTGAAGCCTTGGTGGCTATGATGGGAACAATGGGGTTTCATATTTAATCACAGCAGCGCAAATTTAAATTTTATGGTATTTGGCAACGTTAAATTGTTATTGTTTTTGAAATGTTAAAGCAAAGCTTCACGAGATAGCATCTTATACAGGCTGTTTCATTTATTCAAAATCCATGGGATAAAAGCAATGGTGATTGTCCAGCGACATTTATTGAATTTTATGGCAACTTACATACTTACATTATATAAAATCAGATCACTTTACTTTTCAAGTACGATTTCAAAATTGAGTATAAAAGTGTTATAGTTAGTTTTAAAATACTTTTTTTCCTCAAATATAAATGAATATAAAATTTTGTATTTAGATCAAGTTTTGGCTTTTGAGTTCATATACATCGGCGTTTTTCCTGTAAAAACACGAGTTTTCACAAAAAAAAAAAAAAAAAAAAAACTTTCTTTTTGTGACTTCATTGAAAGTTTCAGAAGCTTTCTTTCCCCATTTCCTTTATGATTACTGTTATTGTTACTGTTTCATAGCAACCACGTTTCATTATAACAATGGGTTTCATATTCAATCACATCAGCGTAAATTTAAATTTTTATGGTATTTGTCAAACGACTTTTGGCAACATTAGAATTATTATTGTTTTTGAAATGGAAAAGAGATCGTTCAAAATGAAGTTATTGTGGAGTGATTTTTCATTTCATTTCATTTGGCGCCGAAGGCGCAGGAGGGGTTGATAAGAATGGATGCAGAGTCCCTGTTCTCCAGTACGCATATGGTCCCAGTTGGTTATGACTTTCACCTCACATCACACTTCAGGATCCCCTGTACACACCACAACACGTGGTTTGACCGGGATGGGGTAGAGTCGCTATATAGACATAGACAGGTCGACGCATCAAGCTTAAGTTCGACCACTTTAGATCCAATTCATTACTTTTACTTTCACTTTTTCATAGAGTTACCAGAGAAAAATTGCAACCTTTGCTAAATTAACGTGTCGCTAATAATTGCTCACACTGAAAATTTACTCCCAAATGAATTTTAAGATAATGTAAAAAATTTGACTTGCTCAGTTATGAATTGCAGTCAAACCTCGATATCTCGAATTCGAAGGGAGCAGTGAAAAAATTCGAGTTATCGAAAATTCGAGTTGTCGAAATTCCTTGATTAGTGAGCGAAGGGAGGAGGTACTTGCGAGTATATGGGGAAAATAGTGCATGTATCTTTGAAAGTTTAAATAAAACACTTACTTTTTCATTTCTTCATTCCAAAAAAAAAAAAAAAAACAGAATAAATGCTGGTTTGCATTGAATTCAAATCTTTTTCACGTTCAACTACAATTTCTGAATGAGAAAGCATTCTAAAAGTATCTTTCGTCATACCTGAACGAGATTCAATAAATCTTCGTAACAAATTAGTAGCGGATAAATCTTCTTTACTCTTTGGTTTTTCGTAAGTTTTGCAGATCTCTTCTTCATCCTCTTTAGAAACTTGATCGCCAGCGGTAATTTGAGACAGAATTTCGTGTTCTGCCCCCCTCCTTGACCACACTGCAACTTCTTCATCAACTTTTAGAAAGTTTTAAAATTCCATTTCATTCAGATTTATCAGTTAAGAAAGTCGTACCTTTATCTCTCCTTAACATAATCCTTTCAATTTCATCATTTATGTCACATACGTTATGCTCTTCATTCTTCACGAACCCAGCTTTCTCAAAGCAATTCTAATCGATAAGGAAGTGACGTCTGAATTGGTTGCCCATAAAATAGAAAGTAAACAAAACATGCACGGTTACACACATTTTGAAACAAGGAAAGAGAAAATGGAATCCAAGTGAAAATAAAATATTTCGAGTTATCGAGGGTTTAAAACTGGGAATTTCTACTTAACAAGGTAATTTTAGCATTGACAATATAGGATGCATGAAGAGAAAGAAAAATTCTTCGAGATATCGAACAATTCGAGTTATCGAAGTTCGACTGTATATGATTATTTATATATAACTAGTGCAATTTTGAATTCCTTGCACACCTTCAATTAATTTTACTTCTAATTAAGTTCAAACTAGGAATTAACGTAAAAGTTAGAATGTTACACTCTCTCCACCAGATTTCTGAATCTGTACACCATTTCTACGAACGAATTTAATGCATTTTTTATGATTAACTCCTCTACATTTTATTGTGTTTCCCCCATAGGCGACGCACAAACACCGGCCAAATGCTATGGAGTCCCTCCTCGAACGTACCCCTCCTACCAAAATGAGTTTAAAACTTTATAAAGCCAGCCCCTTAAAAGTTCAGTGGCGTAGTCTGCGCCATGAACACTCTCCCCTCGTGGCCACTCCTACTGGTTACTCACAGTATTCACTAAAATATGCTTACAGTAGAGTTTTTGTTTTTACTCTCCGATAACGACTGAATCAAGTACAGTGAACTCTCACTTATGCGCTGGCCCAAGGGACCAACAGAAAAAGGCGCATAAGTGAGAGAGACCTATAAGTGAACAAGCCTATTTAAAGGACTTAAACGCAAAATAAGAATGTTTCTATAGAAAAGGTACATATTATTACGGTTTGGCAATTACTGTAACGTAACTACAATGACAAAGAAAAAATGAAAAATTTGTAGCATACCTAAATTGTCCTCTCCGTTTTCTAGTTCATGCGGAAAAAATGCCTTCCGTGAGCAACAAAGGCGAAAGATAAAAGAGGAAAGTGAAGAAAAATGCTTATTTTTTTAAGAAAATAAATTAATTTTTTAAATTTCAGAGAAAATTGGTCGCATAAATGAAATATTTATCTTTAGAGCGACGCATTAACGAATAATACTATCATTATTTTGCTATGGAATGTGTTGAGAGTTCACTGTATTTCAGTTTTTGGAGATCATGTCTAATATCATTGGGAATGCTTATTACCGTCTGTGCATAAATCACTGCTCTAGATTTTATGCTCATTTCTGTGCTTACCCAAAAGGGGGCAACACGCATCACCTCCACCATGGGAAAATTAGTTCCAACTCTCCCTACCCTAACCAAAATGAAAAACTCTTTTGTTTGCATTCCCAAATGGGTACAAATGCTTGACTTTTAACTACATAGACAACTTATCATAATTTAGGACCTAAAGGGTTGGTAAACTATAGTAACAGGCCGATATTAAAAAGCTTTCAAAAAAGCCTAATTGAAATATAACTGAGAAACCATTGACATAGCAAGGAATGCCTTCATTACTCTGCTGCTTTTCGCGAAATATTGGAAAATTTCCAGCAGTTTATTACAACTCAACTTTATTCCTTCCTTTTTACCAGTGAACCACAAAAAGTTTGCCATGTCTACGTACGACGGTAATCGGTAAATGCTTTACACTGTTATTAAATGTATTTTTATGGTACTATATTTATGAAAATAATCTTTATAAGTTTTATGGTGTGTTCATAATACATATCTTGTTTGAAGCAGTACTTTATATAATGTCCAATTTCTGCTACGTCCGTGTTGAATAGTATGAGTAGAAACATGGCTGACGGACGTTACCCTTTGTCAGTAGCACGTGTGTTTTTTCTTTAAAACTGATTTATTTTCATCTTCTTTTTCTTAAACTAAGAAAGCGAGCGTCGGATTTTATTACAGCAATCGTTATTTTTTGAAAATTTAAATTCATGAGCAATGTGTGTGATTCCTTACATTGCGTAATGAAGAAGTATTGAATAGGCTTAAGTGTATTTCTCTCCCTCATAACGTATGCGTTATTTTTAAGTACAAATTTTTTTCCCCACAATTGTTGCATACATTTATGTGAACAAATTGAATTACTGCCATTCATCTCACAAATGCAGACGTTCATTTCTAAATTTTATGTTTTAATTTTAATAATTTGCAACGATTGCTTAAAGCTCCTATAAAACATTTTCAGAGGTCTTACTTTTTAATTGCTTTCGATCTTGTATAGTGAAAGTCTATCATTTACTGACATGCATTTATGTATTTCGTTTAACCTAGCTAAGTAATGCATATCTTCAACCCTTTTTACATGCTCAACGAATTTAGATTTCTTTAAACTAGTGTATTTTATGTCATGCCTGTGACTTTCTTGCTGCTTTAATTAATAATCAGTTAAGTATACACGCAGGCAAAATTATTAAAGTAAATTTTCATCAATTGATCTGTACAACTGATGTTTTATTTGCTCTAACAATCCTTTTACATTTTGTTGGAAACTGGAACTTAATGCACTTAACATTTTTTTTGTTACTGTATATAACTTTTTTTCTTCTGTAAATTGCATTCCAATTTATTATAAGTTGAAATATGGTTATGGAACCTATTAGCAGGTCCTTGTACCTCTTATACTATACCATAATTCCTCAGTACCAGTATGAAGCAATATAAAGCAATTTGATTATTTTATTTTATATCGAGTAGAACTTTGGCAGAGTTACCAACAACTCTCTGACACTTGTACCGCAATTTAAAATACAAAGACTTTGGTTTTCGAAATATTTTCATAGCTTTTTTCATTTTTTTTTCTTATATCTTGACCTAAAATAATTGCAACATTTTTCTTACAATTAAAAAATGATTTAATTTTAATCTTATATGTGATGAATATTTATCTTAAGAATCACATTGAATTGTCCCTGGCTAGTGGTTAATTTAACATGCTAATATATGATATGATAAAGATAGTTACATACAAATGCACGTTCATAAATTTGCAGTGTAGAAAGGAGGTAGTCAATAGCTAACTTTTGCCATGCATCGATTTTATCAGTTAAGGTTTTTTATTCTGACGTTGTATACAGTTCCACTTTGTGAATGAAGCAATTATAAATCTCAAATTTCGTTATCATGAAAAATATTTAATTTTTATATCTACTCGTCATTGGCCGAGTACCATGTCTTTACAGAGTACTACTAATTTTATTGATAATTAGTGTACATTAGTGACATTTTTTATCATACTGCATATGGGAATTGCACATAGAAGTCTAGACAATCAAAACTATACTCTCACTGAAAACCAGCAAGAATTTCAATTTATTTCCTAACAACCAAGGAAAGGTTATAGTAATTCTGTAGTCCCTATTTTTGTTGTCAGTTTCGTATGTTATTCCTGCTTCCGATGTCACTTTCTGCGGGTCAATGAAAAGGGTTATACTGCTTATGTTCAGTTTCTGGATTTTAAGTTTTTCACAATTAGTGCACAATTTAGACTATGCAGCCTCCAAATTGTAGGTTAAATGTCCTGATGCAAGTGTATTTTTTGTTTTTAAATTTGATGTAAGAGTAGTTATATAAAGGTTTGGAAATTTTAAAAAATAACTTTTGATTCAGACATAAAACCTTACTTTGTTTCAGTAATTAATGCTCATTAATGCTACTTTTGACAGAAAGTAAGGTTCAAAATACTGCCACAGTCGACTTCAAATGTACTCGAGATTAATCGGCCAATCTGGATCGGCGGGTTACCTACCACTGCTTTAGCATATTCTGATATACTCTTATTTATTCCCAACATTTAAGTTTGTTTTCCTTCTTGACCTCTAATTTCATAAATATTGTTCCTGAATTTTAAAATTTGACCGTGAGCATTGAGCACATACATAAGTAAAAATTTGAGTTCTTATACGTTAGCCTAGCGCAGGTGGAAAATTGCCGTATAATGCATCGCTTAAATATTGTAGAATTCTGCCAAATTTCTTACAACCATATTTGTACATGGTTACCATAGGTACACAAAGGTGCAACCATATCGTACCTTTAAATGTACTTTTGTTCCGATGACAGATTTGTAGTTTGCTTCGCTTGGCATCATTGGCGGTTTTCGCTTACGCCCCGGCCCCTATGGCAGAATTTTTTTCAGCTTTCTGCGACAAATTTTCTAAACACTAGTTTCTTTCTGCAACGCTAGAATATTCTTATAGGGATTAGAGGGTTGCAATAATAAATATATATAACACTCTTACAGGTGTTTATATTTAAAAAAATGTTAACATCAATGCTGTAGATTCGTAGGTTTTTTTCTGGTGGATGTTTTATATTATTTTTTTTCGTGGCCTTTTTTTCCCTCCCAATCACAAAAATCTTTCTGCACAGTCTCCCTGATTCTACGACAATATCGCCGTGTCGGCAGCTTTCTGCCACAGGGCGCCTGGCTAACGGATAAGTACCAAAAATTTTCACATTGTACCTATGTATTTCATCATTCCAATCTTTATTACATTTTTCAAAAAAGATTGACTATTTTTTTGTAGAAATGGACCTGATTTTGAACGTAATGGAGAAAGAGAGAGAGAATATGATGGCCCACCAGGAATGGATGCCAATGGTATTATTGAAGTAAGTTTTTTTTTCTTTCTTTTTCAGAGTAAAATATAAAAGTCAAGCATTTCATAAAACAATTGCTTTTATGCCCCCAGTGGTGTTGCTGACTGGTGCACTAAACTATTTTTCACAAAACATGGCATAGTTTATTGTACAGTGGTTGGTACCTCTAAATAACGGACACCCACGGGGCTGGGAATTTCGTCCGTTATTGGGAGGTGTCCGCTATTAAGGGGGACAATTTTTTTTTTTTTTTTTTTTTTTCAGGTTATTGCAAAACTAACAAAAATCAATTTCATTTTTTAAATATGTGATATCCTTGCATAACACAATCGAAATAATTATGAAAAGTTGGTCACATAATTAATTTGTTTTTTTTTTAATAAAAATCGTGACAACGTACATTGGTCTTAAAAAAGAATTTAATTAACAAAATAATCAGTTATCATAGTTTGACATCTCTTTTTTGCATTAAAAGCCTGTTTCTCAATATAAATATTTAATTCATTTACCTTAACTAGTCCGTCAGTATCCCCTTTGTTCAAAAAAAGTTTTTCAGTTCTTTACTGCATCTCAGTGCTTCTGAGTAGTCCTTAATTGTACAAACAATCATTTTCAATCACAGGAAATTCGTCTTCATCATCAGACACAGCAGATTGTTTGATTGCGTTGTGAGAGATGAAATTTGAAACATCCAAGTTCTCTTCCTCAATCCACAAATCTTTATCAATTTCAACGTAGTCTTCAACACTGACTTTTGAATCAAAATGAGCCAACAGCTCACTAAGTTCTATTCCCTCTTCTTCTGGTCTTACTGCATTGTCAGGTATCACTGCTTCATTCAGGAATGAAAATGCAGTCTTTTTAAAACACTTTGCAACCGTAGCAGGTTCCACTTTTTTGAGAGCTGAGGTGATCCAAGAGATAGCATCCAAGACTGTTACAGATTTAGCCAATTCTTCACTAGATTTACACGAAGAAATCTGCGAAAGAACGTGCCTGTAGAAGCTTCCTGTATCCTACCTTGAAACAGCGGATAATTCCCTGATCCAAGGGTTGTAATACAGATGTGGTGTTTGGAGGCAAAAATTCTAACTTTACATTTTTTAATTTTAAATCATCAGGATGTGAAATGGCATTATCCACAAAGAGAATTATTTTTCTCGCTTGCTTCTTCATTTTTTTTGTCTAAATCTACTAACCAGTCTCTCATTATTTCAGCCGTCATCCACGCTTTCTTATTTGATTTCCAGGACACGCTTAATTTACTTACATCAATGTTCTTGAAACATCTTAGTTTTCATGCTTTTCCGATTACTAGGGGAGTTTCAAACTCGCTGACCATGTTGCAACACAACAAAACTGAGATGTTCCTTGGAAATTTTTTCTCCACTACATTTTTTTCCCTTGAAGCATAGTTTTTTTTGGAAGAATACGATAAAGTCCAGTTTCGTCTGCGTTGAAAATATTTTTTTCATCATATCCTTCGCACAATGATTTCACTTTTTCTATCCAATCATTAACTTGTGCTGGGTCTACTGACTTCTCTTCCCCGCAAATGGATTTGAAGGAAATGTTGAGCCTTGTTCGGAACTTGTTCAAGCCATCCATTTAATGCCTTAAAAGTTTCTAGTCCCGAAGATTCTCCAACTTTTCTGGCTTTTTCTTGGAGTAGTACGCCGCTTATTGGGATGTTTTTTGCACGAGCAGTTCGGAACCATTTCATCACAATCTCGTCGATTTCACTGGTTTCTGTTCTGTGAAACTTTAAATTTTTTTCATTTGAGTTCAAGACCCATAATCTTCTAATTTCTTCTTTATCCTTTAAAATTTCGCTGATCTGTGTTTTTCCAACTTGAAAACGATCAGCAAGAGAACGCACACTTAACTTTTCTTTTCGGCAATGTCCAGAACATCAATTTTTTCTTTTAAAGTCAACCTCTTTCTTTTAGCTGCAATATTGAAGATCGTACTGTCGCCAGGGTTCGTAAATATCGTGATATTTTCGAAAATATCCGATATTTTGATATATATCCGATATTTTCAATTTGCGCAAGCTTAATTCTTTAAATAGTAACTACATCCTCAAATGAATGTTATTTATTTCCTTAAATAAGTATTATTACAGTACAGACTAAAAATTAATATTTCTCTACATAAATATACATTAAAATTTACATACAATGAAATGTTATGCAGCCATTTTTGCTGAAATGTAATAGTTTAATGTTTTAAAAATTATATAACCTAATGATGATGTTGGCTACTACACTGGATATTGACTATTATGTTCATATAAAAATAATTACAGTATCATATACATAAATCAACTATCATGTAATATCAAAACCAAAACAGGAAAACTTATTGGTATATTAGTATAATTGATTATTACAATATGTAATATTTAGACACATTTCCATATTCTGATTAACTTTTCATTTTTAACTAGGCATTTTTCATCTCCATTCAAGTTGTTTTGTAACTTTTAATTTTATTATCAGAAAATAAAAAAGGAATATCATATTATTACATCATACTAAAGATGACATCATTAATATGATGAAGACAATTTTTCTATTGAAAATATCGCATTTCAAAAAATAAATATCGAAAATATCAAAATATCGTGATATTTTCAGAATAAATATCGGATATATATCATGATATGTATCATGATATATATCGACTAACCCTGACTGTCGCACTAACAAATGAACTAAAATCAACACTCCTTTTGGAAGACTGAAAATTTTCGCGAGTTTGCAGCTGCAAAGCAACCACTATTGTGTGAAAAACTGGTTCACTCGCCTCTCAATTTTCCCCAGGGTATGGAGGGTATGGAAGATTCCATTTGACTGTCAGTATCCCCCCCCCCCCCCAAACAATCACAAAGCAGTTCTGAGAAAATGAAAGAATGAAGAGAATGCTCACTGCAATGGTAGCAAGCCCCCCCCCCCCCCCCCCCCGTTAAAATCACTGTCTGCTATTCAGAGTGAATAACATAGAATGGCCAATAATGGACTAGGACTTACAGAAATGTCCACTATTCGGGAGTGTCCATTAAGGCAGGTTTCACTGTATAACAATTGTAGAATTTTGCCACCTAAGTCCTTAATACATTATTTTGCAGTGTTAAATTTTAGTAAGAAAACCTACTGGTCCCCCGGACGAGTCAATATGAACATGTACTGGTCTGCTTTAAATTTAATATTAAACATGTTTGTACTTTAAAATCATTTACCTTGATTACTTTTATTTTAAATAGAACTTTCATTTGTGACTCAATGAAAGTAAAAAACCCACTAAATTTTGACCCTTATATATATTTAAATGTAAAACTACTGTAACAGCAAATGCAGTTCAAAATAAATTTTTTAATATACTACTGTGGACAAATGAATCGCTCAAAAAAAAAAAAACAATTGCTTTCTTTTCTTTGTAAACCTTGTTTACGTCTTGCATTTTTAAATGATTGTTCTAGATCATAATTATATTCATTTCAGAGTAACTATGATGTTGTTGTTGACAACTTTGATAACATGAATCTACATGAGGAATTACTTCGGGGTATTTATGCCTATGGTTTTGAAAAACCTTCTGCTATCCAGCAAAGAGCAATTATTCCATGTGTCAAAGGTAATTTTTTTACATAAATTAGTCTAATTATCTTGCTGTAGTTTTTACAGGATAGTTATGTTGACCACAGAATAGTTTTCTCAAAATATTCATTGAAGACTTAAATTTTGAATCCTTTTTCTAAACAGATTGTCAGTGTATTAAAGAGTATTAATTGAGTTTTGGCCTGGTTTATCTGAACTGTAAAGTTGTCATGGTTTTTGTAAACAAGTTCTAAAAGTAGTTCAAAATTGACTTGGTGTCTTAAATTACGAACTACAAGAACTGACAATCCCTTGATGTAATGTCTAAAATTTGTCATAACTTAGTATCACAAGATCTGTTTTTGCTACTTGTTTTAAATTGTCATTTTCAATAAGTATTGCTTCAAATCACACATAAAAATATATGGTTTAAATTGTAAATTATAGGTCTTGATGTTATTGCTCAAGCCCAGTCTGGTACTGGAAAAACAGCTACCTTCTCTATAGCTATTTTACAGCAAATAGATACATCTCTAAGAGAATGCCAGGCATTGATATTAGCACCAACTAGAGAGTTAGCACAGCAGGTAATTATGTATTTTGTTTTTATTTTGGATTAAATTTAATGGGAGTGTGTATGTTCATGTTTAAAGTTACATATCTTTGGAATGAGGTTACTCCTGACTCAAAATAGATTATAAAATACTCCTAGCCCTAAAGAAAAATGTAGGGCACCGAAAATCAAACTTTTTGCGCCGCTAAACATGTAAATGGTAAATTTGACTTATTTATTGACCAGGGAAGCATTTGCATATGCCTCAGGTCTCCACTGATTTTGTCAAAATAAAAGTTTTGGTGATGAAAAGATAAGGAATGTAAGGAGATTTTGCTTTTGTTTTGTTTTTTTGTTGGGTTCAGTTTTTTTTATTGTTTTTTTTTTCTCCTGCATTATCAGTTCTAGAAAAATAAAATATGGATTAAGCAAAAATGCTATGGTGGTGCATTTTTTAAATCAAGCTATCATCCCTTTTTGAAAAAGAACAGTTCAAGGGTGCTGAGCAAGCCTTTCAAGGTTGGACAGTACATTAAGTAATCCTCCATGGCATTATTACTCTTGACCAGCTAAAAGTTATGGTATGGTTTATAATATGAAGGTATCATAGTTTAAAAGGAAGTGTTTGCTTTTCTATATAGGAAAATGATAGTGTAACCTAGATCTAGTGTTGCCTTTTATTTTTTGTATATGTTTTGCTTCTCATATATTTAATGCAAAATATTTCCAGGGGTCTGGCCAGAGGAAAATCGGGTCCATTAACGGACCCTTCACAAAAATGCGATCAAGCAAAACGAACCCTTCACAAATTATTCATTCAAAAAGCAAATCTGAAATCAAAATAATGCATAGCATATTTCTGTGTAAAAGGAAGAGAATCAAGAGAATCGCTTATCCGCTAACTTTGCTGGAAAAAAAAAGTTGGCACTTCCTGCCTGCCCTGGGATGTTGGGATGTTCCGGCAAGCAAAAATCTTTAGAGCAAAATGTAGCACTTTTTGTTGGTTTCTTTTAAAGAAATTAACAACTTAAAATGTAGTTGTTTTGCTTTAACTGTTCTGCTTGTTTGTTTTATCATATGCAAATCAAAGTGGCTTGCTGCCATGTTGCTGTTATAGATTCCTCTGGAAGTGCAGAGTAAGGATTTTTCTCCCTGCTATGGACTTAAACATAAAGGAAATAATAATAGCAATTATCAGCAGAATGAACTTAGAACTGCAAACAGATAGCTAGGGTTGGAGAAAAAATGGGATTGCTTCTGGGTAGAGGGATTAGCTATTTAAAATTAAAATTATTTCCATCTGACGTCTTGTCTTTGGTGGGATGTTTTGACCTTATTTTGGCAGAAAATTATCTTTTTGTTATTTCATTTATTTATTTTTTTTTTTTTTTTAAATGCTTACAAGGGTGGTGTTTTAGTTATATTCAGGAATTAATGTATTTTTGCGTCTGTTAATAATAGTCTGGTATTGTTTGTTTTGCTATGTTTCTCTACCGTATTTTTTCTCCGAATTTTTGGCGAATATGTCGGTGATTATTAATGACATTCATCATATAAACCTGATGAAATATAGCTTTAAAATTTTTGACTTTAACAAATTATTAAAAACCATTTTTATATTTCTGATGCTTTCATTTTGAAAAAGCGATCTCTGCATCCGATATGAAAATCGAATTTTACTTACTTTTCAAGCTAATTACTCTTGATTAGGAGGCAAATAAATGAAAATTCGCTTTATTTTTTGCTCAGATCATTATTTTAAAATTTTTAAAGCAAAATTAACTGTTCTTTTATGAGTCTAAATGTTAAACGATCGTTCCATTTTATTTTTGCATTAATTGTGTTAACAGACATTAATAATATGTTTACCATTGACCTTTAAATGCAATTGTAAGAAAAAATCACCAAAAAAAATTATTTTATGTTCCGTTTTTATGCTTTTAATGTCACTTGAATTCACTCGAAAACTTGAATTCACTCGTCACTTTGAAAACTGCAATCTCTTTGCATCCGCGACAGGAATCGGACTTTTCGCATTTTTGATGTTTAATACGCTTTTTTAAGAGGAACACAAATGAAATTCATTTATATTTTTTTTAAATTAAAAAAAAAGCACTTTTTTTTTTTTTTTTTTTCAAAATTGTTTGATTTTTACAAAATTATTTGATTTTTCACAAAATTATTTAGTTTTTCACAAAAAACGGACCCTGTAAAAAATCCTGGACAGACCCCTGGTTACATTGAATAAAGCTTGAAATTGTGCTAGAAATCAAGTTATTCAATATACAAAATTAGTCACTTGTCAAGCTTGTGCCCAGTTTATGAAATTTGCTATGATGTTTTTCTATTGTGTGTGTTGGAAAATCTTTTTTTTTTTTAGATTCAAAAAGTGGTAATTGCTTTGGGTGATTACATGGGCGCCCAGTGCCATGCTTGTATTGGAGTAGCCTGGGGGGGGGAACCCCTACGTTGTGTGTGGGGTGGGAGAGTGGTTTTTTTTGTGGGGGGGGTGGGTGGGGGGGGGGGGGGGGGGGGGTGGGTGGGGGTGGGGGGTGTGTGGGGGGGTGGGGGGTGGTGGGTGTGGGGTGGGGGGGTTGTGGGGGGGGGTGGGGGTTGTGGGTTGGGGGGTGTGGGGTTGGGGTGTGGGGGGTGTGGGGGGTGTGATGGGTGGGTGGTGTGTTTGTTGGGGGTTTGGGTTTGGGTGTTGTGTGGGGGATTTTGTTGTGTGGTGTGTGGTGTGTGGGGGTGGGGTTTTGGTTGGTTGGGGTGTGGGTGGTGGTGGTTGGGGGGGTTGGTGTGGTGTGGTTTGGGGGGGGTGTGTTGGGGGTGTTGGGGGGGGTGTGGGTTGTGTGGGTGGGGTTGGTGGTGTTGGGGGGGGGGGTGGGGTTGTTGGGTGGGTGGTGGGTGGTGGGGGTGGGTGGGGGTGGTGGGGTGGGTTTGTGTGGGGGGGTGGTTGTGTTGTTGGTGGGGTGGTGGGGTTGGGGTGTGTTGGTTGGTGTGGGGTGGTGGGTTTGTGTGTGGGTGTGGGGGTTGGTGTTGGGTGTGGGTTTGTGTGTTGGGTTGTGGTGGTGGTGTTTGGTGGGGTGGTGTGTGGTTGGTTTGGTGGGTGTGTGGTGGGTGGTGGTGTGGGGGGTTGTGTGGGGTGGTTGTGGGTGTGTTGGGTGTTGTGGGGGTGGTGGTGTTGGGGTGTGTTGGGTGTTGTGGTTTGGTTGTGGTGGTGGGGTGTTGGGTGGGTTGGTGGGTGGGGGGTTGTGTTGTGTGGGTGTTGTTGGTGTGTTGGGGTTTGGGGTGGTGTGGTGTGTTGGGGTGGTGTGGTTGTGGGTGGGGTGTGTTGGTGTTGTGTTGTGGGGTGGTTGGGGTGGGTGGTGGGTGTGGGGTTTGGGGTTGGGTGGGGTTGGTTGGTGTGGGGGTTGTGGTTGTGGTGTGTTGGTTGGTGGGTGTTGGGTTGGTGTTGTTGTGGGTGGTGGGTGGGGTTTTGTGGGTTTTGGTGGTGGTTTTGGTGTTTGGTTGGGTGGTGGGGTTGTTGGTGTGGTGGGTTTGTGTTGTTTGGGTGGGTGTGTGGGTTGTGTGGGGGTGGTGGTTGGTGTGTTGGTTTGTGGGGGTTGTGGGGTGGTTTGGTTTGGTGTGGTGTTGGTGTGGGGTGTTGTGTTGTGGGGGTTGGTGGTTGTGGGGTTGTTGTGGTGGGTTTGTGGTTGGTGTGGGGTGGTTGGTTGTGTGGTTGGGTGTGTTGTTGGTTGTGTGTGGTGGGGGTGTGGTGTTGGTGGTGGGGTTGGTGTGGTTTTGTGGTTGGGTTGTGGTGTGGTTGTGGTGGTGGGGGGTTGTGGTGGTGTTTGGGTGGTGTGTTGGTTGGGTTGTGGGGGTTTGTGTGGGTGTGGTTGTGTTGTGGGGGGGTTGTGGTTGTGGGGTGTGGGGTTGGTGGTGGTGTGGTGTGGGGTGGTGGGTGGGTGGGGTGTTGGTGGGTTGTTGGTGTGGGGGGTTGTGGTGGTTTGTGTGGTGTTGGTGGTTGTGGGGGTGGTTGTGTGGTTTGGTGTGGTGGGTGTGGTTTGTGTGGTGGGTTGGTGTGGGTGTTGGTGGTGGGTTGTGTTGGGTGGGTGGTGGGGTGTTTGGTGTGGGTGGTTGGTGTGGGTGGTGTGGTTGTTTGGGGTGGTGGTTGTGGGGTTGGGGGTGGTGGGTGGGGTTGTGTTGGGTGGTGGGGTGTGTGGGGTGTTGGTGGGTGGGGTTGGTGTGTGGGTGGTTGGTGGTGTTGGGGGTGGGTGGGGTGGTTGGGTGTGGGGTTGTGGTGGTGTTGGGTGGGGGGGGTGTGGTGGTGGTGTTGGTGTTGGGTGGGGTTGGGTGTGGGGTGTGTTGGGTGTGGGGGTTGGGGTGGTGGGTGTTGGTGGGTGTTGGGGTGGGTTGGGTGGTGGTTGGTGGGGGTGTGGTGTTGTTGTGGGGTGGGGGGGTTGGTGTGGGTTGGTGGGGGTTGGTGTGGGGGTGGTGTTGGGTGGTGGTGTGTTGTGGGTGGGGGGTTGGGGTTGGTGTTGTGTGGTGGTGTGGGTGGGTTGGGGGGTGTGGTGTGTGGGGTGGTGGTGTGGGGGTGGGGGGTGGGTGGTGGTTGTGTGGTTGGGTGGGGTGGTGTGTGTTGGGTGTGGGGGGGTTGTGGTGTGGGTGGTGGGGTGTGGGTGGGGGGTGTTGTGGGTTGGGGGGTGTGGTTGTGGTGGGTGGTGTGGGGGTGTGGTTGGTGGTGGGTGTTGGTGGTGTGGGGGTGTGGGTGGTGGGTGGTGTGGGGTGTGGTTGTGGGGTGTGTGTGGGTGGGGGTGGGTGTTGGGTTGGGGGTGGGTGTTGTGGTGTGGGGGGTGTGGGGGGGTTGTGGTGTGTGGGGTTGGTGGGTGGTGGGTGGTGGGTTGTGGTGTGGGGGTTGGTGGGGGTGGTGTGGGGTGGTGGTTGGTTTGGGGTGTGGTGTGGGTGGGGGTGGTGTGGGGGGTTTGGTGGGTGGGGTTGTGGTGGGGGTGGGGTGGGTGGTGGGTGGGGTGGGTGTTGGGGTGTGGGGGTGGTGGTTGGTGTGGGGGTGGTGGTGTGGGGTGGTGTGGTTGGGGGTGTGGGGGTGTTGGGTGGTGGGGGTGGTGGGGGTGTTGGTTGGGTGTGGGGGTGGTGTGGGGGGTGTTGGTGTGGGTTGGTTGGGGGGTTTGGTGGGGTGGGGGTGTGGTGGTTGTGGTGGGGTTGTGGGTGTGTGGGGGGGGTGGTGGGGTTGGGTGGGGGTGGGTGTTGGTGTGTTGGGGGGGTGGTGGGTTGGGGGTGTGGTGTGTGGGGTGGGTTGTGTGTTGGGTGGTGGGTGGTGTGGGGTGTGGGTGGGGTTGGTGTTGGGTGTGGGTGGTGGGGTTGGGTGGTGGTGGGGGGGTGGTGTGGGTGGGGTGGTGGTTGTGGGGGTGGGTGTTGGGGTGGGGTGTGGGTGTGGTTGGTGGTGGTTGGGGGTGTTGGGTGGGTGGGGGTGGTGGGTTGTGTGGGGTGGTGGGTTTGGTGGTGTGGGTGTGGGGTGTGGGGGTTGTGGGGGGTTTGTGGGTGTTGGGGTTGGTGTTGGGTGGGTGGGGGGGGTTGGTGGGGTGTGGTTGTGGGTGGTTTGGGGGGGTGGTGGTGGTGTGGGTTGGGGGGTGTGGGGTGTGGGTTGGTTGTGGGTGTGGGGGTGGTGGTTGGTGGGGTGTGGTGGGTGTGGGGTGTGGGTGGTGTGGGTGGTGGTTGGGGTGGGGTGGTGGTTGGGTGTGGTGGGGTGGTGGTGGGGTTTGTGGGTGGGTGTGGTGGGTGGGGTGGTGTTGGTGGGGTGGGTTGTGGGGGTGTGGGGTGTGGTGGGGGTGTGGGGGGGGGTGTGGGTGTGTGTGGGGGGTGGTGTGGGTGTGGGTGGGGTGTTGGGTTGTGGGGTGGGGGGTGGGGTGGTTGGGTGGTGTTGGTGGGGGTTGGGGTGGTGGTGGGTGTGGGTGGGGTGTGTGGGGGTGGTGGTGGGTGGGGTGGGTTGGTGGGTGGGTTGGTGGGTGGTGGGGGGTGTTGGGGTGGTGTGTTGGGTGGGGTGGTTGGTGGGGGTGTGGGTGTTTGTGTGTGGGGTGGGGGTTGGGTGGGGTTTGGTGGTGGTGTGTGGGGGTGTGGGGTGGTGTTGTGGGTGGGGTTGTGGTGGGGTGGTGGGGTGGTGTGGGTGGGGGTGGGTGGGGGTTGTTGGTGGTGTGGGGGGGGGGTTGGTGGGGTTGGGGGTTGGTGGTTGGTGGGGTGTGGGGGTGGTGGGTGTGTTGGTGGGGTGTGGTGGGTGTGGGGTGTGGGGGGTGGTTGGTGTGGGTGGGGGGTGTGGTGGGGTGGGGGGTTGGTGTGGTGGGGTGGGGGGTGGGGTTGGGTGTGGGGTGTGGGGTGGTGGTTGTGTGTTTGGTTTGGGGGTTTTATGGAGGGTTTGGGTGGTGTTGGGGGGGTTGGTTAGTAGGGTTTGTGTTGATTTTGGGTGTTGTATGGGGGTTGGTTTGGGGGAGTGAGTATGTTTGTTATGGGTGGTAGGGTTGGGGGATGGGAGGTTTGATTTTATTGGGAGATGGGATTGAAGGGGAATTTTGATTTTAGGTGGAGTAGAGGGAGGTTTGGTTTGGTGTTTGTGGTTGGGTAGTGTAGGTTTTGGGATATGGTATTGTGAGATATGTGGGGAGAGGGGTTTTTTAGGTGTATAGTTGAGGTTTTGTAGGGATGAGTATTGGTGTGGGGGTGATGTGGTTTGTGGGAGGGGTTGGATATGAGGGTGGGAGGGGATTATTTGATTGAGTGGGTGGATGGGTGTATTTGGGGGTGGGATGATGTTTGGGGGTGTGGGGGTGGGTATGGTGTGAGGTAGGGTATGGTTGGGCGTAGAGATGAGTGTGTTTGGGAATCAGGTAGAAGAATAATTAGTTTTCTGGGGGGGAGGCATTGCAGACTTGGGGATTTGTTATGTTGGGGAGGAGCGGTGTGTCGAATGGGGGAGATTGGGCAGTGTATTAAAGAGTATTAATTGAGTTTTGGCCTGGTTTATCTGAACTGTAAAGTTGTCATGGTTTTTGTAAACAAGTTCTAAAAGTAGTTCAAAATTGACTTGGTGTCTTAAATTACGAACTACAAGAACTGACAATCCCTTGATGTAATGTCTAAAATTTGTCATAACTTAGTATCACAAGATCTGTTTTTGCTACTTGTTTTAAATTGTCATTTTCAATAAGTATTGCTTCAAATCACACATAAAAATATATGGTTTAAATTGTAAATTATAGGTCTTGATGTTATTGCTCAAGCCCAGTCTGGTACTGGAAAAACAGCTACCTTCTCTATAGCTATTTTACAGCAAATAGATACATCTCTAAGAGAATGCCAGGCATTGATATTAGCACCAACTAGAGAGTTAGCACAGCAGGTAATTATGTATTTTGTTTTTATTTTGGATTAAATTTAATGGGAGTGTGTATGTTCATGTTTAAAGTTACATATCTTTGGAATGAGGTTACTCCTGACTCAAAATAGATTATAAAATACTCCTAGCCCTAAAGAAAAATGTAGGGCACCGAAAATCAAACTTTTTGCGCCGCTAAACATGTAAATGGTAAATTTGACTTATTTATTGACCAGGGAAGCATTTGCATATGCCTCAGGTCTCCACTGATTTTGTCAAAATAAAAGTTTTGGTGATGAAAAGATAAGGAATGTAAGGAGATTTTGCTTTTGTTTTGTTTTTTTGTTGGGTTCAGTTTTTTTTATTGTTTTTTTTTTCTCCTGCATTATCAGTTCTAGAAAAATAAAATATGGATTAAGCAAAAATGCTATGGTGGTGCATTTTTTAAATCAAGCTATCATCCCTTTTTGAAAAAGAACAGTTCAAGGGTGCTGAGCAAGCCTTTCAAGGTTGGACAGTACATTAAGTAATCCTCCATGGCATTATTACTCTTGACCAGCTAAAAGTTATGGTATGGTTTATAATATGAAGGTATCATAGTTTAAAAGGAAGTGTTTGCTTTTCTATATAGGAAAATGATAGTGTAACCTAGATCTAGTGTTGCCTTTTATTTTTTGTATATGTTTTGCTTCTCATATATTTAATGCAAAATATTTCCAGGGGTCTGGCCAGAGGAAAATCGGGTCCATTAACGGACCCTTCACAAAAATGCGATCAAGCAAAACGAACCCTTCACAAATTATTCATTCAAAAAGCAAATCTGAAATCAAAATAATGCATAGCATATTTCTGTGTAAAAGGAAGAGAATCAAGAGAATCGCTTATCCGCTAACTTTGCTGGAAAAAAAAAGTTGGCACTTCCTGCCTGCCCTGGGATGTTGGGATGTTCCGGCAAGCAAAAATCTTTAGAGCAAAATGTAGCACTTTTTGTTGGTTTCTTTTAAAGAAATTAACAACTTAAAATGTAGTTGTTTTGCTTTAACTGTTCTGCTTGTTTGTTTTATCATATGCAAATCAAAGTGGCTTGCTGCCATGTTGCTGTTATAGATTCCTCTGGAAGTGCAGAGTAAGGATTTTTCTCCCTGCTATGGACTTAAACATAAAGGAAATAATAATAGCAATTATCAGCAGAATGAACTTAGAACTGCAAACAGATAGCTAGGGTTGGAGAAAAAATGGGATTGCTTCTGGGTAGAGGGATTAGCTATTTAAAATTAAAATTATTTCCATCTGACGTCTTGTCTTTGGTGGGATGTTTTGACCTTATTTTGGCAGAAAATTATCTTTTTGTTATTTCATTTATTTATTTTTTTTTTTTTTTTAAATGCTTACAAGGGTGGTGTTTTAGTTATATTCAGGAATTAATGTATTTTTGCGTCTGTTAATAATAGTCTGGTATTGTTTGTTTTGCTATGTTTCTCTACCGTATTTTTTCTCCGAATTTTTGGCGAATATGTCGGTGATTATTAATGACATTCATCATATAAACCTGATGAAATATAGCTTTAAAATTTTTGACTTTAACAAATTATTAAAAACCATTTTTATATTTCTGATGCTTTCATTTTGAAAAAGCGATCTCTGCATCCGATATGAAAATCGAATTTTACTTACTTTTCAAGCTAATTACTCTTGATTAGGAGGCAAATAAATGAAAATTCGCTTTATTTTTTGCTCAGATCATTATTTTAAAATTTTTAAAGCAAAATTAACTGTTCTTTTATGAGTCTAAATGTTAAACGATCGTTCCATTTTATTTTTGCATTAATTGTGTTAACAGACATTAATAATATGTTTACCATTGACCTTTAAATGCAATTGTAAGAAAAAATCACCAAAAAAAATTATTTTATGTTCCGTTTTTATGCTTTTAATGTCACTTGAATTCACTCGAAAACTTGAATTCACTCGTCACTTTGAAAACTGCAATCTCTTTGCATCCGCGACAGGAATCGGACTTTTCGCATTTTTGATGTTTAATACGCTTTTTTAAGAGGAACACAAATGAAATTCATTTTTATTTTTTTAAATTAAAAAAAAGCTTTTTTTTTTTTTTTTTTTTTTTTTTTTTTTTTTTTTTTTTTTTTCAAAATTGTTTGATTTTTACAAAATTATTTGATTTTTCACAATTATTTAGTTTTTCACAAAAAACGGACCCTGTGAAAAATCCTGGACAGACCCCTGGTTACATTGAATAAAGCTTGAAATTTTGCTAGAAATCAAGTTATTCAATATACAAAATTAGTCACTTGTCAAGCTTGTGCCCAGTTTATGAAATTTGCTATGATGTTTTTCTATTGTGTGTGTTGGAAAATCTTTTTTTTTTTTTTTTTTAGATTCAAAAAGTGGTAATTGCTTTGGGTGATTACATGGGCGCCCAGTGCCATGCTTGTATTGGAGGTACCAATGTCAGGGAAGACATTCGAAAACTTGAAATGGGTGTTCATGTTGTAGTTGGAACTCCAGGAAGGGTATTCGACATGATTAACAGAAAAGCCTTAAGTATGTTATTCTTAAAATTTTCTAGCCTTGAGAATCTAAATCATTTATGCATTGAAAAATACTCAAAATTTTTTCTCATTTCTACAGGGACGGATCATATAAGGATATTTGTTCTAGATGAAGCTGATGAAATGTTGTCCAGAGGGTTCAAAGATCAAATTTATGATGTTTTTAGGACACTTAATTCTAGCATTCAGGTTGGTACTTTTCCCTGTTAAGTTAAACATGCAGGGTAACAAAATTCTTCACCATGCTTGCACTATTTTTGGGTCTTGCCAGTTTTCCAACGCTGAATTTTCTAAATGAATTCAAACTTCTGTCATTCACATAAAATATCCCAAACTTTTTTGTCTTTCTGTGTATATCTTAATGTTAAGGTGACACGTGACTTATGCGATTTTTAGTATCTTGACAAAATCTCTTTGTAACACTTTATTGGTTTGAAAGAAAAACGCTTAACAAAAAGCAGAATGATTAGAATGTGATCCGGATCTCTGATTACCTGATGATTCGTGTTTTATGACTGCTTGAAATTGTTCTTTAGTAATAGATTTTCTTCTAATGATATATTTTTCAGAATTAAAATTTGTTTCTATGATAGCTGTATTGTAGAGATGGCCAATAGATTTCGTAGATATGTTTTAAATTGGTCTGCAAGATATGTTTTAAATTGGTCTGCAATCTATTAATTGCACGACTTAAGTTAAAATTTTCCATCTTATCTGTAAATTTTCAGAATCTCTTTCTTATTGTTTTATGAAAAAAATATGTTTCCATTTTTCTTTTGATGACAGCGTGATGTCACTGTTCCGGGCCTCTGATTATTGTGATGTTTGGCTTACTGACTGTTTTGAAAGAGTTTCTATGTTTCAAAATTTCTTTTGCAACAATACTTCAACGTTAAAATTTGACAAAGCTTAAAGTTAAGCTACAGCTGTTGGCGGCAGCATATTGTTAACACTGGCTTTTGCGTTCCGTCATAATAGTTAAACAGAATAAGAAAGTTTCAAAATATGCAGAATGATGTTATGAAATTAGGGCGGGCTGAAGAATACTGCTGATTTAATATTTCTGACTTCATGCATAAATTTCATTACAAAAGAATATGCTTTTTGAGAAATCTTGTACAAACATACATATAGATAATTTTTTTAATGAAATGCTTTACAAATTGCAGTATGTTTTAAATGTGATCCGGATCTCTGATAGCCTGATGACTTGTTTTTATGACTGCTTAAAAATTTGTTTAGTGTTAGAAGATATCCTCATGTTTATTTCAAAGCGATGAAGTTTGTTGTAGTGTTACAGGGATAACAAAAAGGGTGATTGCTAAATGATTTCAAGTTCGTCTGCACCTTTCAACCTGCCATTATAGTTAAAAGCAATAAAAAAGTCAAAAAGCTTGAAGGTTTTGAAGTATGCAGAATGATGTTATAAAATTAGGGCGGGCTGAAAAATGATGCTGATTTAATATTTCTGACTGCATGCATAAATTTTATTTCAAAGGAATATAATTTTTGGGAAATCTTATATGAACATGAGTAATGATGTCTTGAAGAAGCTAACACATCAGTAGTATAATTTTAGCATTAGGTACAATCTTTCTATCCTATTTTTTATGTAGTTTAAATAAAATGCAGGTTCAAATTGCAGTATGATTTGAATGTGATCCGGATCTCTGATAACCTGATAACTTGTTTTTATGATTGCTTAAAAATTTCGTTTAGTGTTAGATGTCCTCATGTTTATTTCAAAGCGATGAAGTAATGAAATTTGTTGCTGTGTTAAAGGGATAACCAATAGGGGGATTGCAAAATCATTTCAATCAATTACCTTTCAACCTGCCGTTATAGTTGAATGCAATAAAAAATACTTAAAAAGCTTGAAGGTTTCAAAGTATGCAGAATGATGTGATAAAATTAGGGCGGGCTGAAAATTAATGCTGATTTAATATTTCTGACTGCATGGAAGAGTTACATTAGAAAGTGATTTAACCGTTGAGTAAAATTATACAGCTGTAAGAAATGATGCCTCACAATTGGTTCGTGGTACAATTTTAGCCTTTGAAAAAAATTTTGCTGTAACTTTTTTCAGTTGAATGGAATGCTTTAACAATATCCGTATCATGTAATACAAATTTTATCCGGATCTCTGATTTTATTTTATGATAGTTTATAGGGATAACCAATAGGTTGATTGTAGAATGATTTAGGTTTGGCCTGATATCTTTCCACGTGCCATAATAGTTAAAAGCAATAAGAAAGTGAAAAACGCTTAAAAGCTTTAAAATATGCAGAATGATGTAATGAAATTAGGGCGGGCTGAAAAAAAATGCTGATTTAATATTTCTGACTGCATGTATAAACTTCGGGCAAAATTTTTTTCTTATTTTTCTTTTAACGCAAATGAAATTCAGGTTCAAGTTGCAGTATGATTTAAATGTGATCCGGATCTTTGATAACCTGATGACTGTTTTTATGGCTGCTTAAAAATTTGTTTAGTCCCAAGTAGCACACTTCGTTTTTTAAAGGTTGTAAAATGGTTATTAATGTTGTGACAACGGATTAAAAACGTTTATAAAATGTTTTTTGTGCTACCTGGGGTGTTAGATATCCTCATGTTTATTTCAAAGAGGAAGAAGTGAAGTCTGTTGCTCTGTTACTGGGATAGGGTGATTGTTATATGATTTCAAGTTGGTCTGCAGTCAATTACCTTTCAACCTGCGTCTTATAGTTGAAAGCAATAAAAAAGTCAAAAAGCTTGAAGGTTTTGAAGTATGCAGAATGATGTTATAAAATTAGGGCGGGCTGAAAAATGATGCTGATTTAATATTTCTGACTGCATGCATAAATTTCATTTCAAAGGAATATATTTTTTGTGAAATCTTAAATGAATTTAAGTGATTGTCTTGAAGAAGCTAATACATCAGTAGTACAAATAGCAGTCCAATTAAGGGTTGAAGTTTTTCAATGTGGTTTCTGTGTTAGAGGGGTGGTCAATAAGTTGATTGCAAGTTGGTCTGCCATCAAATATCTTTTAGCCTGCTATATTTGAGAGCAATAAGAAAGTGACGACAGCTTGTAAAGCTTCCAAATATGCAGAATGATGTTATGAAATTAGGGCGGGCTGAAAAATAATGCTGATTTAATATTTCTGACTGCATAGAATTTAATTTTAAAGAAGTTACGGCTTTTTGTAATAGATAACTCATTACTGATGCAATTTTACTGTTAGGCAATTTTTTGCTTTACCTTTTTAATGAAATGCTTTATGAATAGTAGTATGTCTTAAATGTGATCTGCTTTCCTGATTGCTTGATTATTCAAGTTTTATGATAACTAAAAAAAGTTTAAGTAAGATTTCCTTGCATTAGGATGTTTCAAATATATTTTATGTGGTTGGCCCATGGCCCATTGCTAAACAGTTGATTGCAGAGTTACATGAGGGATGAGTTGGGTCTGAATGATATCTTAAGACTAATCACGCTTAGTTCAATTCCTCAGGACATCCTGCTACAGAAGTACTTAGTTTTTGATGAAATTACCTATCTAGATGTCTTGTGGTGAAAGAGCTGATTGTCAATCAGGCCCATTCCCCCCTGACTTTGAGAAATCAATGTATTTACATATTAGTGGATGTTGCTTTTGATGTTTTCCGATGAAATTGCATTGAGTTTGGACCCTTTGCCCCCCCCCCCCCCATCTGGAAAAACTTGAAATGACGCCCCTGTTGTCAATATTCCTAAGTGGCCAGTCCTATTGGCTGGTAAAGGTGCCACAGAAAGGAATAGTTAGGATACAAATGCAGGGATCCAACTCCTGGCCTAATTAACTTTAACTCAATTAGATATTCCTGAAAAGCTAAAGAATTGATATTTTGTGGCTTTCTATGTTTATTTTAGTCAAAATACAATATCTAAAGCATCTAAATATATGAGGAAGTGCGTACTAATCATGGCAGAATGATGAAAAAATTAGGGCGGTCTGATATATCAGTGCTGATAATTAGTTCTGACTGTTTTGACGACAAATTTTTTTGGCTGTCATTAAATATTAGCTTTTCTGTATTTATTAGGGGACGCTTTACCAGTGTAATTAAAAAAGATGATTTAACGCAGATATAATTAATTCAAGATATATTCTTTTAAAGCACCCTGATGTCTTTTGGTTGTTGGAATAACAGTAGAACAAAATGTTCTTTTTGTGATTCCAAGAGCTAAAAAGCCACTACTGGATGTTTATGTGATGATGCGTCATTAAGTCTTTCTAACATAAGATTCTAGTGATGCTTGTGATACTTATGAAAGTAATTGTTTTTCAAAAGTTAGATGTGTGTGTGTGCAGAGTTCAATCTTGATAGAAATTAGGTCTTAGGAATTAGTGTAAACATTTGTTATGAGTAATGTAAGATTTATTCTCTCTTCTTTAAAAGCGCCATAATGTCATTGTTGAATTTTTGGTTGTCGAAGAAGTAAATTAAATTGCTTGATTTGTGGGTGAGGTGCTTAGGTTCCTTAAAGCAGCTCAATATTAAGCATACATCTTACATGTATCAAACGTTTACTGTAATTCGTGAAAGAAATCAGGGATAAGACGCTTCATTTCCGCTATTTAATGAGCATTTTCGCATCCTGCGATAAATGAGACTGTAGCAGAAACCCTGGTGTGTGAAGTTTTAGTGTTTGCTTTTTTGTTATTCTTGCATTTAAAAACACTGCAGTGTGATGAAAAAATTAGGGCGGTCTGATTTATCAGTGTTGATTTTTGGTTCTGACAAGTTTCAGTGTTTGTTCTTATTCTTGCACATAAAAAGATAGCAGTATGATGAAAAGATTAGGGCGGTCTGATTTATAAGTGTTGATTCTAGGTTCTGACTGTTTTGTGCAAAATTTGTTGTAACTCATTATGCTCTTTGAAAATATTTTTCATTATTTTGTGAGAAAAAGTTAAATTAGTGTATACATTTGTTATGAGTAATGTAAGATTTATTCTTCTTTAAAAGCGCCATATTGTCATTGTTGAATTTTTGGTTGTCGAAAAAGAAGTAAATTAAAATGCTTGATTTGTGGGTGAGGTGCTTAGGTTTCTTAAAGCAGCTCAATATTAAGCACACATGTATTGAATAACCACTGTAATTCGTGAAAGAAATCGAAGATTAGATGTTTCATTTTCAATTTAAATAGCACTTTCGCATCTTGCAGAGCTCCCAAATGGTCCTCTTTTCCCTCCAAAATCCATTTTTTGGAATTAGGTCCGTTTTGGTAAACTTTTATTCATTTTGGTCTGTTAGTCTTCTTTTTGACATTTGAAAATCAGTTTTAAAAATCCCTGCCCCTTCACAGTGATCAGCAATCAACTATCGCATTGAAGCAGTGTGACATTAAATCTTTCTCCGTCGACCACATAGATGTCTAATCTGCAATTAAACAAAACTTTTTGCTGATGTAGACTCTAAAGAAGTACAGGGTTCCCACGGTCCTTAAAAGTCCTTAGAAACTCCTTATTTTTCATTTTAAAAAATAAGGGCCCTTAAAAGTACTTATTTTTGATTCAAGGTCCTTAAAATTATTTTTAAGTCCTTATTTTTCACTACTGATAGTAATTTAATGATTTGAAATTGCTAGCGAGAATGAAAATAATTTTTTTCAACTTTTCCTTTTTACTGCATTGGGATCCTGTGTTGAAATCTAAGCATTCTCAGTGAGAACAAAGAAAACAAGTGCATGTGGGGGTAGGGGGGGGGAGGTAGTTGTCTGGAAAATATCCACTCACCATTTGGAGTTTGAGAAAAGTGGCAATTGAAAAAATAAATGAACTAACAAATGCTTTAATAATAAGAAAAAAAGACTTTACAATTTTTTTGTCCTCTTGTATTTTTCAGTCTGTAATTAATATTACAATGATTTATTTTAAAACAATGGTGCTCAACCTTCTCTAACTCAAAGGTCACACCTCATTTTAAGATGAATGTTGTACACCAGAAAGTTTAAAGAAGTATAGTTATTTGAAGGTTTGATAAATCCTTTTCAACTAGTTCTTTCAGAGCAAAATGTTTTTAAAGGTAAATACTGACATGTAAATACTGAATTTTTCAATGAATTATTTGTCTGGCAACAAACATTTTTTCTAGAAGCTTAACCTTTAACTTCCCACTGTTGTATTTCTGCAACATATAATTTATTTTAGTACAGCGGACTCAATATTTTTTTTTATTACCTACAAATCTCTTATTTGAGAAAAAAATTTACTGTGACGAAATACATGCTAATTTTGTCACTAAATGGCAACACATTTTCCCCAGAAGTCGCAATTATTATAAAAATCTCTGATGCCTCGAAAACTATGTTTTTGCTATAAAAAAGAATCCATTATATTTTATGCTTCCTCTATTTTATTGATGAAATAAATGACCAGTTGACAAATTTAACATGTTATGTTCATTTAAAAGTAATTTTAATTTTCTGATGAAAAAAGTTTGAAAGAAATTTGATTTCATTTTATGTTTCAGCGAACAAAACAATGCCTGAAATTCAAATTTCAACTGCTTAGTGTTTTTTAAAAATATTTTTCCTCTTTATCATTACTTGAGAACTTGCTGATTATATTTTTTCATAGAAATTAAAAGCATTGCGAAGTTAAGGGTTAAGCCTTTAGTATTTTTACTTCCTTTTACGTAGTAAAGGAAGTATTGGGATCGCAAAAAAAAAAAAAAATCACGCAAATTTGAGTCTAAATTTTGATTTTGCTCACCCCCGAATGAATGTTCAGTAGTTTTTTCAACCTGTCAGCACGTGCATATGTACCTACCAACATATAAGCAGCCGAAAAATCCTTTTCAACCACCCCCGAGTTAATTATGACGAGTTTTCTCATGACGTCTGTATGTACGTATGTGCATATGTATGTGGGTTGCATAACTCAAAAATTATATGCCGTAGAAGCTTCTAGCTTGGTATGTAGGCTCTGAGGATGGTCTAGTTGTGCACCTCCCCTTGTGGTTGCATTCGAATGCCCCCAAGGGGGTGTTTTACCCCTTTTTTGGGGTAAATCAGTGTTAATTTCAATACACATGAATTGACACGACCACTAGACGATATATCGCCAAGCTTTTGACAAAACGCTTGGCGATATATCGCCAAGTGTTTGACAAATTTGGCGAAAAAAAATATTTTTTGAATCTGGGTTCAATTTGGCGCTATTGGCGATATTTTGCGAAAAATCCACTGAATGATGTTAAAATCGACGATATTTAGAAAATTAACCATTGTAAAACATTTGTTTTGCATTGTTTCGGGGCAAACTATTGGGTGTAAATGTTCGAATTGCTAATTTTAACACTAAGGCATCTACAAAGAAATTTACACGTAAAAGGAAGTAGTGTGGGACCCATACCAGATTTTTTATCTCTAATCATATTGAAAGTTTTTCTTGATAGCATCGTAAATCATGAAAAAAGAAAGAAAATTACTAAGAACTGTTGTTTTCGCAACTTAATTCTTTTATTAATACTAATTTTTGCAACAACTTCTTAGGAACCAGTTTCTCAATATTAGAATAATAACGTAAGCAGCTACATGGGTCAGCTTTGCTAGCTGTAGGCACCACTTTAAAATGGTTTTCAGCCCGTGCTCTAGGCATACATTTTGCCTCTTTTGAACGTATTATTTGCGACTTAATTGCTTCCACTCGAAAATTTTAATACATTTACATCTGCATTGATTCACGTAAAATTATCGTTTACTTTCACTAATGATTGTCTGAAATGTATTGAGATCTTAGGAAATAATATAACAGTAGCTCAGTTTGTTATATTTTGGTATAATTTGAATTTTCAGCTCAAATTTGCAAAGCATTTCTCAGATAGTTGAAATTTTTTTTCACAAAGCAGTAATTTAGACAATTCTTGATCCCCCCCCCCCCCCCCCCCCAACCCCTGCTAACATTGCATCCAGTGAGTCATGTCATGGAAAGTCATGGATTTCAAATTCCAGTTGTAGCAGCTACCTTGCATTTTGTAAAAGTTTGTGTTTGAAGTGTTGCATAAATCTTACATTTAATCCAAATTGTCTACATGCAATTATTTTTAATAAAAGATAATGTTCGATGTGAAAAATTCTTCCTCTTAGACTATTTTGGAGCAGGAAATTTTGAAAACTTTGGCATATCTGTCCTGAATTTTAGCCCCTGGATATGTAGTTTAGGAAAGTGATTAATTCACTTTTGCAAAATTAAGTTTTTCTCTTAATTTTACCAAAATCTAACTACTAAAGTAAATAGACGTAGCATGGAATTAGAACGCCTTGCCTTGTATTGAAATCCGTTCTAGCTTTTTTGTTTTCTTGAGAAAGATAGTAAATTGACCTTTTTTTTTTTAACTTAATGTGTTTGGCTAATACATATTTTATACTTTTTCTGCAAGATGCAGCCTCAAAGATTCTAGTGCATCTTGTACTCAAAGCTAGTACTTGAATGTCCAGTGTTTGATGTAAAATTGCCGCTAGCCTTGGAATTGTCACGAAGAAGAAAAAAAGTTCAGATCATAATTTTTTTTTTTTTTTTTTTTTTTGAAAATTTTTCTTAGTCTTGATTTTGAAATGTAATGATAAATGTTTCAAAAATACTTTTTTTGGTAAAAAAATGCTTGAAAATACAGGTATGTTTGTGTAACCCAGAAAATTCATGCATATTTGATGACTAATAAATAATTTCGAGGTCCTTAATTTTTTTGAAAAAGGTCCTTAGAAAGTCCTTATTTTTTGTTTTGAAAAAGAAGTGGGAACCCTGAAGTAGAATTGACCCCTATTTTCTGCTTTTTTTTTTTAATTTTAAGAAATACTATGCCAACAATAACTGAATTTAACTAGTGTAGCTAACAAGAGTTTTAACAATTTAGCAAAGAAGAAAAACAATTGAATGGGCAAAAGAAAATAAGTATTTAAAGAAATCAGCTAAAGAAAATTTTTGAAAAACCTTATTTATTATTATTTAACTTAAGAAGAATAATCAACTAAATTAATAGCCGTGGGAAAAAATCATCAAACCCATTAGCATTTAACTAATTAGTGACTGAAGACAAAAACAATCACATTTTGTATTCCTGAGTTATGTGCACATGATTTTCTTTAAATCCATCCTTCACAAAATTCTGTTCACAAAAGTAGCTTCTTCATAAAATTTTGTATCTTAACCTCTTCCCGGCTTTTCCCGAGCTGGACTCGGGTAAGCGAAATGTTCCATTCTGGCTCATCCCGAGTGTAGCTCGGGCACTGTGAAAATTAACACTGCACGACCAGTCTTTCCCGAATTATTTCACATGTCCCTTTTATGATTTCGGATGCTTTTATTTACTATTGTTGCTACTAAATGGCAGCACTTTTAGGTGTTTTGAGCTGTAGATTTAAGATAAGACTAGGCGCCAACTCCAAAGTATAATGATTATTTAAATAGATATTTTTACATTTATTTTTAGGAAATGTTGAAAGCGAATGATCCATAATCCAGTTTTCAAAAAGTTTGCTTCCTATTTCTAATCTTTAGCCTTTCAACAGAGAATCAGCTTAGAGGAAGTCTTATTGGCTGTTAATGAATTGAGAAAATTTTTGAGTAAAATTTTATTAACGTTTCATCATTTATTGGTCAGTAATTTTAATTGCAGCAATCTTAAAAGGTTTTTTTTTTTTTTTTAAATCTCGAACAGCTAAATAAAAGTTCTGTGCCAATAGGAAAACTGTGAATTGGAGAGAGATTTAATATAGCTTATATTTCAATGATTCATGAATCTTAGTCCTTCCAGCATGAAGCAGCAGTGGTGCCTACTGAAAGCAAGGCCGTCAAGAGGCTAGTGTAATGAAAGTTTTATTAAACTACCGTTTTCATTTAGAAAAGTATCAAGCTTCATTTTAATTTTAAAAAAGTGTTAGAATTATAATAAATATTACAGAAATTATCTCCCAATTGTAATGAGAACCCTTTTAAAATTTCACTGAACAAAGAGAGAGCTTAACCCTAGCGTCAATAACCGAATTAACACCTTAATCTCAATAACCGGGTACCCACTTCGAATTTCAAGCACGTAGAGCAGAAATTAGCTCTTTTTCGCGGCTCCTTTTACTTAAATGGAACAGTTCTTGACACCCTCGTCTCGTGGGGTACAATCGTAGGTACTTTAAAGAAATATAAACCATACATTTCGCCTGAAATGTTATCGCCTACATCTCGAGAGACCCAAAGTTCCTTATTCGCGTTCACTAGTGATGTAACCATATGTTCTTATGTACCCAAGCAGAAAAAAACTGGTATTGCTGACAATATTACATCATGACAAAAGCATCTCTAGAGCTGACAAAAAGCCAGAAATAATTTTGTTTTATAATAAAACGAAATCTGGCGTCGACACAATTTACTGGATGCTTATATACGTCTCAGAGGCAAACAAAGAGATGGCCTCTATCTTTTTTTCTTTAACATTGTGGACATTTCAGCTTTAGCTGCCTATATCACTTATAAGGCAAATGTCAACTTGCAAAGTCTCAAAAACAATATTCATTTATTTTTGCGCCAACTAGGCGAAGAATTGTGCCTTCCTACAATTCAGTTCAGATAAACGAGTACTCAAGCCCTGAGCGCTTTTCTACAAAATCTGGCGTAGAAAGCTTCTTGAAGGACTTCAACACAGTACATGGGGGACCTTCAAGCTCCAGTACTACAATAGCGGGACGTGGACGGAAAGTCGTTGGTGCTTGCCAACTTTGCTTCTACTCTCAAAAAGCTTCGCAGAAAAACAAGAAAATCGCGCATAAAGTGTGGCAACCCAAGTTTGTAATCAGCATTTGGTCTCAATTTGACAATGTCAATTATGTGATAAAATGTCATTTTTTTTATTTTCATTGTCTGGCTACTACCGATAATAAAAAAATAATGTGTATTCCTAAATATATTTTCGAAAATTTTATTTGTCACACTAAAAATTAAAAAAAAAACAACAAAAAACATTAAGTGTAATAAAAATGAATAATAAGAATGATTCTAATATTTGATTACTTTTTTCCTAATAATAATCATTAACTTCTAGCGGGAACGCAGAAAAAAGTAACGGGTACCCGGTTATTGAATAACGGTATAGGGATTTTAAATGCTGAAAAAAACAATTAAAATATTTTTTTGAAAACACGGTTACAACTTTTTTTGGTTCAGATTCGTGCAAATAACGAGGAATAAGAGCCATTTGACCAAGTATTAATTAGAAATAGTAAAAATTGAGATCAAAGTAGCAAATGGGTACCCGGTTATTGACGCTAGGGTTAAAGGGGTTTTACTTTTTTTGTTTTGTTAAAACAGCTCATTCATAATTTTTTAAGCTTAATTAACTTGCTTAAAAACAAAACATGAATAATAATTTTAACCTCCAGCTTCCTGGGTGGTCTTTTGCTCCAAAAGGATAAGCATTAATGATCCTCCTAGGCCTGCTTTTTACTTATAAATTATCCTCTCTTACCCTTTTTGATTAAAATGTGTTGGGAGCCCTGCATCTTCCAAAAAATGCAACTGTAGCAGAAATCCTGGTGTGTGTGAAGTCTGAATATGTTTGCTTTTTTCGTATTCTTGCATTCAAAAACACTGCAGTATGATGAAAAAATTAGGGCGGTCTGATTTATTGGTGCTGATTTTTTGTTCTGACTGTTTTGTGCGAATTTTGCTTTAGCTATCATTTTGTTCTTTGAAAATATTTTTAATTTTTTGTGAAATAAAAGTTAAATTAGTGCATAACATTTGTTAAGTTAATGTAAGATTTATTCTTCTTTAAAAGCGCCATATTGTCATTGTTGAATTTTTGGTTGTCGAAAAAGAAGTAAATTAAAATGCTTGATTTGTGGGTGAGGTGCTTAGGTTTCTTAAAGCAGCTCAATATTAAGCATACATGTATCAAATTACTTACATAAATGTACAAAACTTACTAGTGAAAGAAATCAGGGATGAGATTCTTCAGATTTTTTACTGACTACTAATAATTATTACTTTTTAAAGTCTGTTTTGAGCTTTTAACCAACCTTCTAGTATTTCTGTAGTTAATAGCCTAGCTATTGGTCCATATTTATAGAGTAAAAAATCAAGTGTAAAATCTGAATAATAGCAGAATTTAGAACTTAGCAAAAAAATCTTAGTTTATACCCTTGTTCTTACATTCAAGAGAATTGAATGTTTGGATGTTGTAGAGGCCTTCGCTAGTGGTTATTTTCTTTTGTAGAAAATGTTCCATACATTTTACGGGCCTAAAAGAAAATCTTAGTTTATTCAAAGGGCTTGGTTCTGTTCAAGCTCTTCAGTCCGTGCTAAGAAACATTCACTAAGAATATCCTCATGAGTGACTAAACTCTGCATACATTGTTAATTTAACTTTCATTGATGTGCTGCTTTGTGAATTCAGTTTTAAATATGCTTTAGTTTATGCTATCCTAGGCATATTTTTTGGTTTATATCCAGTTCAATATTCACTAATTGTATTATTCCCATTAGGTAATATTGTTATCAGCTACTATGCCTGCCGATGTGCTGGATGTAACAAAGCAATTTATGCGAGATCCTATTCGTATCTTAGTCAAGAAGGAAGAGCTTACTCTTGAGGGTATTAAACAATTTTACATTGCTGTTGATCGAGAGGTAATTCCTGTTCATTCTTTTTTATTTTTATTTCTTTTTTTCCTTTTTTCATATATCATGTTTTTTCTATTCAGGAGTGGAAGCTTGACACACTATGTGATTTGTACGAGACTTTAACAATTACTCAAGCTGTAATTTTCTGTAACACAAGAAGGAAAGTTGATTGGTTAACAGACAAGATGAGAAGCAAGGATTTCACAGTGTCTGCCTTGGTAAGAATATAATTAAACTGATTGCACACTACTGAAATCAAAGCTGAAATATTTATACTTAAAAACTGTTGGTTTTGCATACATAAAAAGTTAAATAGGCTTGAAAATACTTAAATTATGTTAGTTTTTTCTAATTACATTATACTAAAGAGAAAAAAGTTTTCCTATTTCTCTGGGAGCAACTTGGATTTTTTTTTAATGCTTTCTAAATTTGCAGTTAATTATTTAACCCATGATCACTCACGGGTTAAATAATTAACTGTTTGTAAAGCAGAAAAAATTGTGTTTTGAACACTAAATTTTAATTGATAAACAGTGAATGCAATAATTTTTTTTAAATGTACGGCTATAGAAAATTTGAAGATACATTTAGGTGGATGTTGAAGTTTTTTAAAAAATCAATTTTAGGTCACCAAACACAAATAATGCCCTATAAACAACTATAAAATCATGAACTATTTCTAATTTATTTTTTATTAAACTTTTCATAGCTGAAATATGTCTTTTTTTTTTTTTTTTCATTTTAATGATGTATTTAGTTAAAAAGTGACATACTAAGAAATTTATCTTTTAAAATCAAATAGTCAATCAATACTTAATTGTTGCACAACTAACGGATCACAAAGTATTTTACCATTTAAATTATGTTTATTGCACCTTACAGAATTAAAAGAAAACTTAAATGTCACTGGCATTCTCTGCAAATAACACTGATGCTGCTATGCTCACCGTATACTTTTTGAACATCTGGTACAAGAAATTCGCAAGTTTCTGTCAATTTTGCTGGGACAAATGTGACATTTTTTTCTTGTATTTTTTTTTTTTTTTTTTTTGCAGGAGGGGCTGCTCATTGCGTTTTCACTGCATGAAAGTTTTCACCGCATGCAAGTTTTCATTGCGGCTGTTTTCGAACTTTTCAGACAGTACGGGTGGAAGCTTTGACTCCAAATTTCTCCTTTCAGCATGCTCTTTCAGAAGCTCTAATGCCAGCTCTTTCAAAAATAAACTCCTTTTTCGGTACTTTAGCTGTGGTGTTTCTGCTGATAAGAGTAAGATCCTAGCATTTATGGCGGCAGTATTCAAAATACTGAAAAATATTGCCATGGGCCATCTGTTGCTTATTCTAGCTGTCGTATATGCTGCTGATATTTCATCTATTACATCAATCGCTCCCTTTGTTAAATTTTAAAACGTTATTATCTCCGGTTTTGGGATTTTCTACATCAATTGCTGCGTCATTGTGCATAGTAGACAAAAGTACCACACATTTACTTTTTTTCAGTACGTAGGACACCAAAGTCATATTCTTCTGGAATGCAAATAAAGACGAATGCACTTCTCTTTTTTTTCCAGATACGAATTCTAGCGGCAGTTCTCTCTTTTTTCCTCACAGTCCCAACTAGTGTAATTTTCTTTTGAAGGAGATCTTTGGCTAATGGGTAACTGGTGGTGTACCAGCTGTCAACAGTAAGATTTCGCCCAGAGTTATAAAGGGGCTGCACTAACCTTTTGACAATGCTACTGGGGGTATTTTCCAGTTTGTATGGACTTTCCGGTTGAGCCCCTGCATAAATCTTAAGATTCCATGAGTAAAATGTCCTGGAGTCAGCTAATGCAAACACTTGGAATATATTGACGGAAGGAGCATTTCCCTCTAACGGGCTCTAATTTTTCATCTACAGGGCTGCCAACTACTACGCATGTAGCGTAGTAACTACGCATTCTTCCAGCTTACTACGCACTATGCAAGGAGAAGCAAATTCTACGCATTCGTTGAATAATCATGCAAACTAATGAGAATCTTTTTTTTTTTATTCCTTGTATGTTGAATGTCCAGATGATGCTTTTTTGAGTCGATTTCGGTGTTATTTCGCATGGCATCTTCCGTTTAAAACGAATGCCAAACAAGCGCCGCTACACAAATCATTCACTCCACTCCTGAGCGCATCGATGACGTAATCGGAGCGATGACGTCACCAGAGCTGTTTCCCTCTGGAGAGGAAGAACTGCGCGGTGGCGGCGCCTGGGAATGCTTACTGAATTGAAAAAACAAGTATAGCAGCTTAAGCAAAACGGGCAACCTTACGTTGTTATTAAAACAATCTTCATAGATAAAATATTTCACTTTTTGTTTTTCTTTATTTAATCCTGTTGCATTACTAAATTAAATAAAAGAATGAAAGTCTGAATTTGGATAAAAATTTCTTTTGGAAATTTGTTTGCCTAGTTTTTCTATGAATTTGCTGTCATTTGACTAATCTTCAGTTTGACTTGTTTAAAAAAAAAACTCAGAACGACTGCAGAACAGTATAATTAACATTATCTATTAATAATTTAAAAAAATGAAACATCATTTTCCTGCAAATGTTTTATGTAAAGAATTTCTTTGAAATTGGGATTTGTTTTGAAATTATTTTGTGTAATTAGCAGATTTAAGCATATCGGCGTATCATGGTTGGGGAGGGGGGGGGGATTTTTGAACCGTGCTAGACTACACTTAAGCACTGGAAACTACCCTTTTTTTTCCTTCTGACTACACATAGCTCCCTAATAAGGTTGGCAGCCCTGCATCTATTGTCACAAATTCTCCAAGACTGTATACACGTTGACTATTTGTAACAAATGACTCGAAAACAAGCCGTTTAGAAGCTAATTTATCAAGTGCTCTTCTAGAAAGGCGATCGGTAATATCATCAAATCTTGCTCACCTCAGTTGAAATCAAAACTGATTGTATGACATCGTTTGGTGAAAAATTTCAAGTTATGTGCCCTCCGTGTTCCAAATATCCTTCACCTTTACATGTAAAGACTTGTGAGTTCCAGCTAATTAGAGAAGTCCAAAAAATGCTTTGATTTCTACTATGTTTGTAGGACGTGCATATCTTTCTCTTTGGAAATTCCCTGCAGTGGATTTTATGTAAATATTTATATTCTACGATATTGATTATTATTGCTTTGTCAATTAGCAGTTTTCAAGAATCCAGTGGAGAGGATGCACTTCTTGCAGCACCAATATTTCCAGGGAGCTTCGCAAGAATATTCTGAGCAGGAGTTCTGACATTCCGTCTTGGTTCTTTTTTATTCCATTTTGTAGTTTCATTTTTGCCAAAATAGTGTTCATCAGATTCAAACACATCAGTTTCACTACATGAATCTGTCTTCCTCTGAATTTGATTCATGATTGCCGTATAGTTCTGTGTCAGATTCTTCTTCTTCGTCATCTTCATTAATAGATTCCTCATCAGTTGAAACTTTGGCTAACAAAGTCTGCAACCATTTCATCTTTATAACTCAAATTGCGAAGCATTTTGCAACCTCATTCTTTGCATTCTCAATGCAGAATGAGAAACGCGAGCACTTGCGCCTGGCCTCTGAGGCCCGGACCGGTATTTTTTGGGGGAAAGAGAGTTTGTACATTCCTGAAAAACATGTGGTTAGTAAGAAGGTAACCCTAAACGCAGCTACTGTGGACCTCGTCCATTTCCGGTGAAGGGGTGATTTTTGGCAGCTAATTTAAATAATGACCGGGCGTGATAGGCCCCGTACGCGTGCTCGCGGGTTAAGAATATTTAAAGCTTTAAACTTGAAATGGATATTTTATAAAATTATAAAACATATTTTACTAAAATATTTGTTTCATTTTGTTTCCTTGTTTTTCAGCATGGTGACATGGATCAAAAAGAAAGAGATGTAATCATGCGTGAATTTAGATCTGGATCTAGTCGTGTTTTGATTACAACAGATATTTTAGCAAGAGGTATTGATGTGCAGCAAGTATCCTTGGTTATAAATTATGATCTTCCAACAAACCGAGAAAATTACATTCACAGGTAAGTTTTTTGCATTGCTAAACTTATTTTGTTTACCATTTCTAGTATGGACAATTCCTGGGTAACACTTGTGCTCGATGACGTCATGAAATAATGCAAAATCTTGATTTTTCAAAAAACTTGGTCAATTTTTGTGGTAGAAGAGTGATTTTTTTTTAGTTTTAAATGTTACAGTGTCACAAGTGTTACACTGTCTAATAATTTAAATTTTGTAACGCTTTCAAAATTTGATTTTTTGAAAAAAATTGAATAGACCCAAAATTCCTTTCATAATTGGGAGTGTTTTTCCTAAATAAACTATGCTTATCTCTAACGGTTTAGAAATTAGCTATTGGGCCACTATTGGAGTGTGCACCCTGTATATTTTGAATGAATTGTGCTTGAAAAGTAAAATAGGAATAATCAACTCTCTCTTGCGAGAAAATGTTGATTCCTACATTGCATGTATATTTTTACAAAGTGAAAGACAAAAAATGAGTGCATTGTTTCACAAATTTATAATAAAAAATTTGCAAGTTCAAAACAAATTATACATTTTAAATGTTTAATTTAAAAAAAAGGCAATACATCACCGCAACCTCTCAAAAATTTTCCTTATTTGAATTATGTCGGACTATTAGGCAAATTTCGGGATGGTATATGAACATTGGAATCTTTTGTATTCCTTTCCTCTAATCAGGGTTGGCAAGTTTTTGACAGTCGGAGGTTTTATCCGGTTTTAACCGTGGTTTTTACCGTCATGTCAAATACCACTTTTTGACATGGTTTTTGACATAATTGTCAATAACCTAAATTTCTGTCCAAAACATGTTTAAATTTGATATTGATAATCAAAATACATTTTCAAATGAATTTGACAATTTGATTTCAAACACTGAAGTAAACTTTTAGAGTTTTAGGTTATTAAAATAAAGTATAATAAGCAATCCTAATCATAATTGAAGGGCTCGGGAGTAAATAATGGTAACTAGCATTTTAAAAAATCAAACATATGGCTTTTGAATATGGCTTTATTGCTTCGAGAAATTACTGTAACAGATTTTTTTATTTTAAAAATGAAGTGGGTACATTAATTAAGTGCTCTCTGTCTTGGGTATACTTAACCCTCCTGGGTTCCTTGGTATCATATATGACCTCAGTGCAATTTCTGTTTAATATAGTTAATCAACCATTTGTTTGCCACCCTGCCTCTAATGCTTTTTCCTAGCTAATTGAGAGATCCCCTCCCAAAGAATATAACTCCAAGTTCTGGCTACCCCTAAAGTAAATGCACATTAATTTAAGACATCTTTTTAGTTTCTGGTATGCTGAAAAGACTTGCCGCAATTACTGTTAATTGCGAAGCAGTGAATAATATCGTAAAGTAATTTGTATGGATCAAAGTAATCAATACTGTCCTAGTTGTTGGATTTGCCAAATCTTCTAGCTATAATAACAATGCTCTTTTTTAGTTGCTGTACTCAATGGTTAACCTTTCTTTCTAATTAACTTCATGTTTTCTATTTCAGGATTGGACGAGGAGGACGATTTGGTCGTAAAGGTGTGGCTATCAATTTCATTACTGAAGAAGATAAAAGATCTCTTCGTGATATAGAACAATTTTACAACACACAAATAGAAGAGATGCCTTTAAATGTAGCAGACTTAATCTGAAGTTACTTTACATTAGTGTATGAAAATTGGGTGCATGCTTGCTGTGCTCAAATTCTGGATCATGACACTCTTCAAATGAAAAAAAAAACGAAAAAGTTAACCACCTTTTTGAACAATTTATATGAATTACCAAATGCTGATAATTTTTTGTAAGTTTTGAGCCTTTATGATGGTAATACAGTACATGCTGCTTGGGTATCTTCCAGTATTTTAGTAGTTACCCATTACAGATGTATTGATTTTTTTTTTTTTTTTTGTGTATAATTTCATCATAAAGGTTCAAGGTTTAAAACCTGAAAATCGTTTTGTGTATAGATTAACATATTTATTTCGTGGAACTACAATTAATTAAATCTATTTAGGCAGCAAATACTCTTTTCGCCTTTTTTCGTACTTCCCGTTTAGTTTCTGTTTACGGCATTACCATATTTATAATACTTTTGGGTAATACTTAATTTCATGTACACAATTCTGTTTTTGACTCGAATGTATTTTATTTTCTCCATTTGGTGCCTGTTCTGATGTGGGCTGAGCACATTTCAGTGCAGAATGGTAACCTTAATCAGTATGTTAAGTGCTTTCCTTTGTAAAATTGGAAAATATGTAATAAAGATAATTGATTAAATATTTTTTATTTATATCTAAATTCTTGTTATCATTGATCTTGTATCACTTAAAATATTTACAAATATTGATTGGGGGAGGAATGTGGGGTAATATTATTGAATGTTTTGTTTAGTTAACTACAGATGCAGATTTATTTGGTCACCAGATATAAAGGGCAAAAGCTGCTGCATGTCATATCCATGCTGTAAAAAAGTTACTGGAGAATCCAACTCTTCTCTAATTCTGTTCTGACCAACAATGAGAAGCCTCTTCAGCATATTCAAAAGATGAATGTACGTACCAATAAGCCATAGATGGGATTTAACCCTTTGCACTCGAGGCCGTTACCGCGGAGGCGAACCAGCAACTCGAGACGTTCCGCAGCGTTATTCGGTGTATTTACTACCTCTAACGTAAAATGATTACACACACAAAGTATCAAATGAAACTTTTATATTTTAATATTTAATGTTTGTTTACAGGTTTACTAAGATAATTTCATAAGCATTAGTCCTTGTAATTTTTCTTTATGATATTTTATGAAACAATTGCCGAGGATGTATGCCCGGCTTTCCGGGACAAGTATCACAATAGTATGTTGTTTGATGCCTTTTGCCATGTTGAGTTCTTTGAGAGCAGACTTTGCAGTCCTTCCTAACTCCTGTTAGGATAATATGGAGCTTTCCATCTAAGCGAATGTTTTTGGAACTGGAAGTTGAAGGTTGAGCACGCATCTGACGAAAATCTCCCGTCAATTGCTGAACTAAGGTTTTCACATACCGCAAGTGAGAAAGCGGCTGTTCTTTTCTCTACTGCTTCGTCATTTTATAAAGTATATATGAATTTATTGAGCAAATTTCCATTCCCCAAAAAAACAATTTACGCCACCATTTCAAGGATTTTCGTAAGAAACTACGTTGCCGCCAATTGATCTGCACGATCGACACCTCCCATATGTCTTGTGTAATTTATTACAACATTAGGCCTTCTTGATGGTAACGTCAACACCACCTCTTAATATTCTTCTCACACAACTTATTCCCGCATTATTCCAATTTGTTCAAGCACGTGACAACCCTCTTGTTTTTCCATGATAAGACTAAGGTATTTCTTTTCACACTTACTAAAAATCTACTTAAGTAAAAGAAAATTTCTTTCAAAAATATCATGAGAACGATATTTTTTTACTGAATTTCAAAAATAATCTTGAAAGTTTATTTTTAGGAATGTAATTCAAAACCAATAAAGCTTACAACGTGGTGTATTTATTCATGCTCTAAGCTCCCTGCAACCCGCAAGGGCTGCATCATTTCGGACCAAGGTAGCACGGGAGAAGGCCTTGGCCGTTCCCAAAATCAAAGATAATTTTCGAGCTTTTAGATACACATAAATATCACAAGAGAAGAAAGCAGCCAGGCTGAAAGAGGTCAGCGACTTCTAATATTTTCGCCATAGTAGAGTAATAAAAGAATGCTTTTCAGTGCTTTATTTATGGGCAAAATTCCATTTCTGTATCCCAAGTGGTAACATTCAAGTGTGGCTTCTGATTCAAAATTAGACCATAACTGCCTTGATAAAGCGGAAAGAGATCCTGAAATTTCAATCGTTAGTTACAAAAATTTCTTTGTGAGCATACAGCACCCGATTCCAACTCCCCCCTCCAAATATCATGAAAAATAACCAGAAATTACCTTTTGATAACTACAATTTCCTAAATTTCTTTAGGGAGAGCTAACTTTCTGATATATTTTGAAGGATCAACTCTAATAACAGTAGTCTAAAATGGTGTTTTAGGTATTTAATCCCTTCAGACTTGGTGTCCGGTATACAGCATTCCAGTCCAGTCAATAAACACATCGTGTCGAACTAATTTAGGGAAAGCTGAATTTTTGCAGGATGTTAGTACGTCGAGTGTACACTTAAAAACACCAAGTCCCGACCTCCACCCCTCTTGCTCCCCCCCCCCCCCCGAAACATTGCAAAAGTACTACTAAGATTATACGTTTTTCCGTTTCGAAACTAATTCAGGGAAAGCTGAATTTTTGAAGGATGTTAGTACATAAAGTGTACACTTAAAAAACACCAAATCCCGACCTCCACCCCTCTTGCCTCCCACCACCCAGGGGTGATTGTGTTCTGGTATTTTACCGGATTTCCGCTATTTTCATGGTCAAAAATACTGAAAATAAAATATTTTTAACTATGCTTTTGTCGTCCAACCTTCGGTGTTTTTTTTTTTTTTTTTTTGAATTTTCGATAATTACTAATAATATTCATCGGGCACAAATGTTAAGATGCCATTCTACTGTTTTTGACTAGAAACTATTCGAATGTATGAAATGTGTCTTGTTTGTTTATGAAAGACAATTTATTATTAAGTATGTATAATTATAAAATTAGGTGTGCTTAAATAATAGAAGCCTTGGTTTTTGGAAAATGCACCCCCCCCCCCCCCACCCACACACTTCTCTTCAAAACTTTCAGGTATTTTTTCATGAACTCACAATCACCCCTGCCCCCACCCCTCCGAAATATTGCAAGAGCAGTACTATGGTTATACACTTGTGTTGAAACTAATTAGGGGAAGGCTGATTTTTTTTTCTCAAGATGTTAGTATACAATGTATACACTATAAAAACACAAAGTGTCGACTCTTGCTCCCGCCCCCCAACGCGAAACATTGCAAGAGCAATACTAATACTATACGCTTTCTTTGCGTGTCGCAACTAATTGGAGGAAATCCGATTTGTTTCTTGATGTTAGTATATAAAGTATACTCTAAAAAAACACAAAGTTCTGATCCCCACCCCTATTGCTTACCCCCACCTCCGACACATTGCAAGAGCAGTCCTATGATTATACACTTGAAGCTTGAAAACTAATGATACACGGTCGTTCTATTTTTATTTCACTTCTTACAATATTATAAACTAGTGGTGCCCAGCCTACGACCCTCGGGCCGCATGGGGCTCTTGAAACTTATCTGCGTGACTCGTTTTGCGAAATGTGACGACTCTAGGCATTTAGCAAAAAGAAAAAGCATTAATGCTGACAACAGTTATTCCTTTATTACTGGTCACCATCTAATCATTCACTTGGTCCAAAATATTGTTACAATGCATTTCACTACAGTTTCCACACATAGACGTGCAATCGAACCCAGCTTTACGACAGCTACAGTTTGTAACAAAAAATGTTTTTTATAATTGCAGGATATTAATAGGAGAAGTTTACTTGGAACACTTCCCTTCGCACACTCCAGGGTCCCCCGTACCTACCGCAATTCGTGGTTTAACCGGGATAGGACCCTGAAGAGCGCTCTTCTTTTTAAACCTGACTAAGGGTCAAGCAAGCCCTTGGCCCAGCACCCCCAGAGGTATCGTTTCACTTGGAGGACTTTGTGACCACGACATTTTTAACGTCCCTGAGCCACCATTAATCAAGACGGTAGATCTTTGATCGGCTGGGATCGAACCCGGGTCCCTCCAGTCATGAGTCCGACGCCTTACCGATCGGGCTACCACGGCCCAGTTTACTTGGGGCAGGGATAATTGTCATGGAATTAAAAATCAGTCTATTTCTTGAAGTATATTGCCAACCACACTCTTCTGGTGGAAGTTTAAAACCTAACTAAGTTTGAATTTTTGGTGGTAAAGCCTCAAACAATGCTGATGAGTGGCATCTGAAGTTGGTGAAAGTTTTGCTAAATCAAAAGTTGACTTAAGGGACATTTTGGCTATTAGTTGCTTATACTTAAAATATCTGGCTTCATTTAGGGTTTTATACTGTGATAAATTGTACATATTAAGGATAAATTGTTCTCCACTTTCTACAATTATTTCTTTTGTAATATCTTGTTTTGTGAAAGCTCAGCCTAAGCTTTCTTAAGCTTCAGTTGAAAAACGTATCAAGTCGGCAGCTTTTTTTTTTCCTAGTCCATAGAAAGCCAATGTCGTGTCGCAACCAGTGATTGCATGAGCAGTAAGGAGTACAGTTAGCTGCTCGAAATGTTTATTTATTAGGAAATGTTTCTTTGTTTATTGACAGAGTAAACTTTAGATTAGAAGATGAAGGCTTTAAGAAGAAAAGTGTGGCATCATGCTAGGATGAGCTAAGGCTACAAGTAAAACAAAGAGATCAGTATCAGTTCTCACAACAACAGTAGTATTATTATTTTTCACATTCTTAATGGCTTGGTTGACAATGACAGTGTCGGCGTCATCCTCTGCAAAAATCACGTTAATAGCTTCAGCAACAAACCTTGTTCTAACTCCTTCTATTAATCTCTTCCTGTTTTGAAGGTTTGCTAGAAAATCTTGTTGTGTTTTGCAAACGTATTTTCATCAAAAACAATTGAAGGGCTTGGTGGATAAAGGGGCTACGTTATACTTTGAAAAATGAACACTCTGGACAACGGTAAGCAATGGATTTATATTTATGTAAGCAAATAAAACTTTGTAGATCAAAAAGTAGGTTTCATTAAAACACTTTCATACACACACTAATGGCAAAACCAGAAAACAAAAAAGCTGCAACAACTGCTACAATAAAACTTTGAACTTTAGTAACTCGCAATTTCTGATTTGTCACATAACCTCTTCATCTCCCAAGCTATTCAATTGTATGAGAAAATTTCTTTGATGCTCTTCTTTCTTGTTCTTGTAGTTTTGTTCGAAAACCGCTGTCACTTATTTCTATAATTGCAAAGTATATATTTTAAGTATGATTCTACTATTTCCTCGAAAGTTTTAGACACAAAACTTTGCATGTAACAAATATCTCCTGTATATTACAAAAACAGCTTTATTTGCCTCAAAGGTCTAGACAATCCCATCTTCAAATAATTTCACAACTTATTTTATAAATTGATAGGAGTGAAATAATATACGTAACAACACAGAAGCATCATTTGTTTTCGAAGAACACGCATTTAGCCAATGTACTGTTCTTGTAAGGTTGTCTGAATGGGGGAAGGGGGGGGTGGGCGAAAAGGTTGGGAGTCGGGACTTTTGCGTTTTTTTAGTGTATATTTTATGTACTAACATCTCTTAAAAATTCAGAAATAAATATCCCCGAAATGTAACATTTCGAAAAACAACGGGTCACATGGATCTGTTTTGCGGGCCACAAGTTGAGCATCACACGTTTCACGTTTGTAATATAGTAAGAAGTAGAATAAAAGAAGAAACACCTCAATAACAGCATTAGTTTTCGAGCTGTAAGCATATAATCATAGTACTGCTTTTACAATGTTTCGGAGGGGGTGGGGGGGGGGGGGAAGCAAGAGGGTTGGCGGTCGGGTCTTTGTGTTTTTATAGTGTATACTAACATCTTGAAAGAAAAAATCAGCCATCCCCTAATTAGTTGAGACACGAAAAACGTATAACCATAGTACTGCTCTTGTAATGTTTCGGAGGGGGTGGGGGAAAGCAAGAGGGGTGGAGGTCGGGACTTGGTGTTTTTTTAGTGTACACTCGGTGTACTAACATCCTGCAAAAATTCAGCTTTCCCTAAATTAGTTGCGACAAAGCCTATTTTTTTACCTTCCTTGACTGGACTATTCCCAAATATGGATTGGGAGATTGAGTTTGGCTTGTTTTTCAAACTAAGGATTCTCGTCGCAAAGGCGACCTTTTTTTCTGATTATTGAAAAAGTATAAAATCGTCTCATTATCAATTCAAATGCTTATATTAGGGGTGCACAACCTGCGGCCCTCTGCGTAGCGATGTGCGGCTCGTGAGTGCATTTAAGTTTTTCTTGTGCTAAAAAATGAAAAAAAAAAAAAAAAATGGAATTTTTAATTTTTTTTTGGGGGGGGGGGATTTTGTTTTTTCCCCCAGAAAGTTTCGTTTTAATTCAGAGGGGAAAGGAAGGGTAAAAAAAGGTTTTCCTAATTAATATTACTAACCAGTGGACAGCAGACTCTTATAGCGTACTAGGCTCTGATCGGGGCCGTCGCGAATCATAGTAACTATTTCTTTCCCCGAGCCGCACACTGGCTTTAGTGACGTCACACATTGAGTGGCCGATTCAGATTGCGAACGAACGAAGCGTTTTTCGCTCGCTGGTCAAAAATTCCGATCATTCATACTAGATGCGGGCGAAAGTCACGTGATGGTATTCACCCACTAAGGATAAAGTGCGCCCAACTCGCGAGAGCCAATGAAATCGAATGTCCACGCGGTCAAAACAGAGCAAAGATGGCGCCTTCCCTCTAACTGGCTGGCGCTCTCGTTGCCAAATTTCTTTCGCCTTTCGCACGCGAAAATATCTAGCATGCTAGATCGCTCGCGACAGGCGAATTTTCGCCGCGTTGTCATGGGAACGCATTCCGAAAACCTGTTTCGAGGGGAAAAGTTCGCTTCGCGAAAGCGTTTCGCTCGCTATGTGAATCGCGCTTAAGATCGAAAGCACGCTTTCGCCCAACCTTTCGCTTAAAAATGGGAATTTATTGTACAATACACATGTTAAAACATGTATATTTTTTTGCATATTTTTTGCTGGCTTACATATTAGCCGAATCAATGTGGAATGTATAATAATTATCACATTGAAAAATAAGAATAATAAGTAAAAATACTTAAAATGTAAAGTTTGCAAGTTTCGCGCTTTCCAAATCATGTTCTTTTTTTTTCTTTTTTTGAAAACTTAAAAAATATTATTGACACCTACCCAATCCGAAGTAAAATTTTTAGGCATAAGATTTTTTCAAACAAATCTACATACATTAAAATGGATGTATTTTTGTATGTTTGTTCCTTATACAAATCCACAGTTTTCGTCGGATTTTCACCAAACTTGGCACAGAGGTTCTTTGATGCACTAGAATTCACACAGGCGAGGTTTTGAAATTTTTTAAAAATCCGAAAAAGCTCATAATTCAAATTTTTTGTCTAAAAAAGGCCATTTCTTTCAATTTTGAGTTTTTAGAGTAATAGAGATCAGCCTTTAAGCACACAAATTGATAAACTTTAACACATTTAATATATGAGTATTTTCCAACTAAGATTACGATTAACAATGAATTATCACTTTAAAGCTCACTATTTCATTTTAGTATGAAATAAGTTAAACATAATGCAATACCGGGCAACGCCGTGTAATAAGCTAGTATCAAATAAATAAATGAGAAAGAAATAAACCCTTAATTAATTTAATATCTTACTGTTATGACATATTTTCATAGTAAAGATCTATATTAAGCTTTTTGCGACTTGAAACAGAGGAGATATGAAAATAATGGACTAAAGAAACCCACCACACATTATTTAAAAAAATTATTACTGCACATAGAGCAGAATTATGTGGGAATCATAGGCGGCTGGTGAACCAAAAAAGTGGGGGTCAAGAAAAATACGGGAGAGAGGATCGAAAAATGTGTGGGGGGGGGGAGTTAGGATGCAGCACCTTTGAAAGGTTTTTTTTTATGTTATAATTTGGCTATAATATTGGATTTTTATCATTGCTGATTAATTGACTTCTAAAAATTGCAGAATATGGCCTCAAAAATCAACCAGGGAGGTTGATTTTCATCCAGTCTTACGAAATAACATGAAACAAGTCCTACTTTTGGAATTTTTCCGCTTTATTTTGGTGAAAATTAATCTCATCTACAAATGTAAAAATTTTTTCTATCACTTCGATCAATACTTTTTTAAGAAAAACCGCGAAAAAAGTGAGGGCGGCAA
>JAXGGA010007268.1:0-63828 GCA_038373865.1 Uloborus plumipes | reverse complement strand
AATCGTTTAATCTCTCCAACAATCTTAAAATGGAGAAGCTCCCAAGCTTTTTCACGGCTGGCTTGTTTTTCTCAAGATAAAAAACCACGTGCGTGTTCCACTCTTGAGGACATTTAACTACAACTATTGTCAAGGGCAATCTGTTTTGTCGAGATTCACTGCTGCCGTGCTCTAGTTTTCCTTCATAAAATTAAATCTAATGTCGGAAAACACGTAAATGATCCATCCGCCATTGTCACAGAGAAAACAAACTTCACGATGAGCACTGAAGTGAAGTAAATGGATTTCGGTGCTCGCGTTTAGTCTTCTGCGAGGTTTCCCAACTCCTCTTTTCCTATTTAGAAAGCTTCAACTCATTTTCGCCCATTCCTAAACTTTATGGGGGAGTTAGGAGGAATTAGACAGCTTGGAGGAATGGTACAGCTGCAAATGCCGAAATAAAATGCGAAAAATTTTTGCTTGTCCCGTGGATGTTTCAACTCCTTTGAATGCTTTTGATGAATTCCTTTTGATTCTAATCTGCTGTATTCGATGTTATTGTTGGGGGGGGGGGGATATATTTTGGCAGGGCTCACCAAATGAAAAGGTGGTTCGAAACCAGTTCGCATTACATTTGTGTTGTTTTTACAGCAAAAATCAAATATTTCAGGAGATAGTTTCCCTATCTGAAGCTCTGAAACTTTTTTCAATTTCTAGTGCTAGATATAAATTCTGATGTTATCATCATCATTATTTTTAGGTTTAAATCTGTATTGTTGGTTCAAGTATTAAAATATTGCATTGCTCAAAAAGTCGCTTCAAGCAGAATAAAGCCCACCTCAAAGATATTGTCAAAACTTGCTCCGATAATTTTTTTTTTCGACGCAAATCCGCTTGTTAGATTTTAAATTACGTACTTCACATCTGTAGAGCCTAACGTAGACTTTTCAAGCAGATAGACTGAAAAACGGAGACAGATTGACCTACAGGAACACATTTCCTCATATTATAACACTCCTTTTACCCCCCCCCCTCCATAATTTGTTGAAGTTTTAAATTTGTTTTTGACTTTTTGTTTTGCTTTTCTTTAGCGGTTTTTTATGTAAAATAAGCTAAAATGTGAAACGAAGTTTCAATGAAATGCAGTGCTTTTAGCTCAGCAAATCTAATGTATCTAACAAAAAGAAACCAAAAAGTTTATACTTTGCGTATAATTTATTGTAAACCAAGAATTAGATGTTTCCTATAGAAGCAAATTCTTTATTTGTAATGGAAATGACGGATGCACAAAATTAAGTACTAGTTATATAACAGATAACGAATTGATAATGCAAAATTATCAAGATAATTAAGTTTTAATTTTTTTATTGCAATTTCCAAAAATGTATTGTTGAGAATATGTAGGGGAAAGTAGGGTAAAACCGGGTACCTAAGGTTTGAAGGCTCCCAAAACTCACAGTTTTTAACATAGAGGAACAAAATTTGGCAAAAGTATGCTCTACTTATCTGTTAATGGAACCGCAGTCTTGAAAATATTTCAGTTTTTTTTTCTGAATTTTTACAAATTTTTTTGTAAAAAAAGTCATTTTGCCCGGTTTTGCCCCACTAATGGGGTGAAACCGGTTAGATATGTTATTGCTATGGGAAAATAAAAAATTTAAAAGTTTCCACAAAATTCAAGTTTTATTTAGCAACATATGTTAACTGCTGTCATAAAATATCATAATTAGTATAACAGGACACATTAATGAGCTGTAAGTTAGTTTAACTGTTTTTAGACTGAATTTTTTGCTGTTGCCTTTTCTTTGATTCATTTTTCTTTCCATCGTTTTTTTTTTTTTTTTGTGTCTACCTTTAGTCTTCTTTTTATCATTTTTCTTTTTCTTCGCTTCTAGTGTAGATTGAAGTTGACGTTTGTATGGGGAGCCCGTCAAAATTACAGTTTTAACTTTTCTTTTGTCCTCCTTCGCCCTTGTCTTTCTCTCAGTGTACGGTGGAGGCATTAATTCGGAAGGTGAAAACTGAATGATGCATCTAGAATAGGTTTAGGGTTAGGAGACATGGACTTAGAACTGCAGGGTAAATTGATTTGTTCGGGTTCCGAAGTTGTTAGATTCGATGGTTAATATATCTTGTCTTGAAACCTCATTGTAAAATAATTTGGTAAAATAAAAATTGTTTTTAATTATATAATAGACTTATTATGTTTTAAAAATCAAAGGGTGAAACCGGGTACACGGTTTTGCCCCTCGGTTAGTACCCGGATTCACCCCGTGCATAAAGCTTTCATAAGACATGGCGTCAAATGACTATACAGAACGCTACAAACAAATACTTACAAGGATAATGAAGGTAATTAAATGCTGTACAAAGAGAGCTACATACCTTTATTCTTGCAGAAACAGGAACGTAGTACAATTCGGTTTTGTTTTGCTCAAAAATCGTAAGCAAAAACCAGTCAAATAGAATTTCCTTCACAGGAACGAGATAAGCGTGTCTATTGCTTTCTGATGCAATCGCCACTGCTTCTTCATCAAGGTGGAAGGTAGTTCTTCTGTTTTTCACGCGGTTGCAGCGCTTACAGAGGCTAGAAGGGGGTACCCGGTTTACTCCCGACTACCCGGTTTTACCCAACTTTCCCCTATTATATTCAGAAAAGTGATTGTGTAAAGAACGATGCCGTTGTACTACATACAGGCTCGTTGACACAAACAAGGCCAATAAAGTCTTTTTTTTTTAAGTTACATCAGCTATGAAAAAGATTAAAACCTAACCAATAATTATTTCCTATGTCATATAATTATTTTGAGTAATCGCTTTTCACATTTTAATTGCGACGGAAAAAATAGTGCAGATTCATCTTCCCATTTTCTCATACTATGTGACCTTGGAGAAGGCACACACAGACCTCTTTATTATTCAATAACCTAGTTTCTTGCAAACAATTTGAAAGTCTGCGGAGTAGTGAACTCCATTTAACTATCAAGAGGTTCATTATTTCAAGCAGTCTTTAACTCAGAGCTTACGCGGCTTTTATAATTGGATGACAAATAATCAAAGTAAGAAGTAAAACTGAAAACAATGAACTCGAATCAGAATGTTCATCTCCCTTAAAGATTCTTGCGTGTATCCGTATCTAGTTTCGTTTTCAAAAGGAATGGGTTTTTCTTTAATGCAATAGTAATAAAATAAACAGCCAGAAAGAGAGACTCTTTTTGAGTCTCTCATTCAGTAAAGTAGTTTGTGCTGGGAAGTGAGTTTACGTTCGAGGATGTCAGATTGTTTCCCTCAATAATCTACTCACGAAAACAATTGCGATACCTGTAAATTATTACTGAAATCGCCGTTGTGGCCATCAAAAGAAAGAGAAAACCCTTGATTTTGCGTTAGATTGCTAATATTAACATGCTAAGAAATGTACGAATTGATTTTATGAAACAACTCTTACCCCCCCCCCCCCCCCAAGGAATTCTGGTCGCCTCAACGATGGTATAACAACATAAGAACTTTTAACACAATCGATGCCATGGGCGGTAAAAGAATATTTAATGGTAACATGGTCACTGTAAACAATTCTTTTAGAATTTGTTTCTACGAAAATAAAATCTTCGGTGCAACAACAGCAGAGGTGAAGAAAATGCTTCTACATGAAGTACATTCTTCAAAATTATGATAGTTACCCTTCTGCCGATAAACTTCAATATCAAACAGAAGTGGATTTACTATGTTGCAGCTGTTGCAATTGCGAGTGGCCCACACGACGTAAGTACCCCAAAGATTACCATACTGCCTGCTTTTCAAACTCGATTTCTCTTTGAAAAGATCTCTCTTCCAAAGATGTGCCAGTTTAACTGCTAACTTCAAGTTTAATTCCTATATTAATAAATCTCATTCATTTATTCCTTCCAAAAGCCCCTGTACCTACTACAAAAGCGGTTTAACCAGATTTAATACAACCACATATGTTAACTGATAAAGTTCCATACGTGACCTAGATAAATATTAACAGATCTTTACTATTATGTCATGCACCGATATTCGGTCAGCACGTATTTCGTCAACTGCTGGTAACCTTTGCAACTCCGATGAACTCTCTCATTTGTTATAACTCATACTGCTTCACGACTTTCATTCTAATGGTTCTTCAATGCGTATTTCCTCTTACTTTATTCTCTGACAAATTTAACAACGCAAAACGCGTTGATGAAATGAGGGATGTGAAACCGTCGAACAAGAAGATGATGAGGTTAACAGCACACCCTAATGAAATTAGAATCTTCTTTTTCAAGAAGTGAAAGCGATTTGGGAACAAGTGAGAGCATCAAGTGTGGGCTGACATGGGTGCGGAGAAAAGTCTTTTATTTGTTCATTATTTTTTTTGCTCAGTGAGTGGCAACAAAAAGATAAAAGTGTTTCAGTTACACCTTTTGGTTTTTATTTCATAACTTCCTACGCCTATGAATAACAGTTGATGAGAGGAGAGTGGAAATTGACGCGAGATTTCTGAAAGGAAAACATGCTGAGGTTGAAAATCACTTAGAAATGCTTTTTGAAACGACAAATTAAAAAAACACTTGAGGAAATAATGTTTCCTTTATATCAAACAGTGGGATATAATTTTTTTTAATTTCTAAAAGATAACGGCCTCTTTACAGATAAATCAGTACAAGCATTGTGAAAAAATAGGGCAATTTGTTTAAAATGGATAATCTTATATTCCTTAGGATAAGCATTGAAAGTATTGTATAAGAGATGTCACAAGAGTAATACCTAACCAGATAGTTAAAACTTTTAATGATTTGCAAATGGCTGATAGAGGGCAAGCCTTACTTTGACTAACATAGAAAACGATGCAACAGGCACTTCTTGGATCAAACTTTTACCATTTATTTGATTCTACCATAGTTTGTTAAGCTGTATTAATCTGATAGTGCAATGGGTTAACCGTTTTTCAATAATCATAAGAACATTTAACACTTCCACAAGAAGGCGTTCAACATTGGTGAGTGCTTAAAAAGCCGTAAGTAAGTTAAGCTTCACTTTTCTTATTGTACCGTAATTTGGTGTGATGTTTGACTTTACGGTACACACATGCTATGAGGACCCGTTTATAGGGTTGGCAACCAGTCAAAGCACAACACATTCACACAAAGAATGGACAAGGACAGGAGAGAAAAATCAAATTCATGCCCGCGGGTGGGGATTCCAAGTAGAAACCTTCTCACCGCACTCTAGAATTTATCGTATCAGAGTCAAACTAAAAGACGGATGTAATTCATCAGTAAAATAAAATGTCGTGCTTTGAATGCATTTTCCCTGGAGTTCTCAGAAAAAATGTAATAGTCCTTTAACCCTTTATGCCCCGACTGGACTCAGAAGTCCCGCTTATATTAATTTAGTATTATGAATCCTAAATGGCTGGAATCATGCTGAAGCATTAAGCATTTAAGTACCACTCCTTGTATTTCACCGAGACGCCGACAGGTGGTATCTGCAATTGGAAACAGTTTTCTTAGGGGTCCTAAGACGTAGGGGGCCTTAGACCCTACTGATTTTCAAAATTTGCGAAATTAACTTGGGACATAAAGGATTAAAAAAAATCTTCTTTTATTTCCTTGATCATGTCACAGAATTTTACCAAACATGGATGCATTGAAAAGCTTGACATTCCATAAAAGTTCTTTAATTGCCAGAAACAATGATGATGTATTCGTTGAACTAGTTCTAAAGTGAAAATCATTTCTTCTTATCGCAAAAAAAAAAAAAAAAAGTCTTTATCTCCTACTTAGCTGAAAACAGGGTGATGTCAACTATCCTCGACCGTGTTTTCCCCCGCACCGGTTCCCCTCGTTCTAACACTTTTGACACATATTTTGAAAAAATGCTCTCCCACTCAAATTCGGTAGCGAAAGACAATCCTTGAGTTTCCATCGAATGTCCTTCAGGGATTGCGGTCGGAGGAACTTCTATCCGAGATCATCATCGAGGTGATTTCCGCCATCGGTTACTCTTAGGTCACTTTCTACTGAAGAGTGATTTAGTAAAGCGTTTTTCTTTTTTGAAAACCATTTCAGGTCATCACCCGTTTTGTAACTATTATCATTTTGATTCTTTTTATATTATCCATCGTTTCTTTACGGAGTCAACGCCCTATCTAAAAATAAGGCAGGGATTGTAGTAATTTTAATGAGAATGAAACTTTGTGAAAAAAAAACTGTGACCTCTGGAAATACTTTGCTTTGTTATCACCTGTTATGATCAGCAGTTTCTTTTCGTGCGTCTACTTCTAAACAAAAGATTCAGTTTTTGATAACTCAATTCGTTTGTACGGATGTAACATTTGTATTCCTATATTTGCACCAAATTTATTCTCGGAAGTTTCAATTTTGGCTTTTAATTGTGATTTATTCGAATATAAGGAGCCATTACGTACAAAAACATGAATTTTTGACTTTGCCATTACAAAGAAAAAAAGATAGCGCAGACGATAATTAAATTAAATAACACAAACAAATGTGAACAGTGCAAACGATAATCTCTACTAATAATAAAGCTGAAAGTTTGTCTCTCTTTCTTTCCTTCTGTCTTTCCTTCTGTCTGTCTGTCTGTTACGCGCGTAGCGCCAAAACCGTTCGGTCGATTTTCATGCCACTTGGCACAAAATTAGTTTGTAGCATGTAGTTTTGCACCTCGAAGCGATTTTTCGAAAATTCCATTTCGTTCTTTTTCTATTCGAATTCTTAGCGGAAATTCGATAAAATAGGGAAGAAATATTTCACACACATTTTCAAGTCTTATGTCATTCGAAAGCTTGGAATTTTCTGCACAAAATGAAGTTTTTTCGAAGTTTCTACGATCATCAGGAGAGCTGTAACAATTGTTTTTAGAATCCCGAAATTCAAGGCTTACCTTCAGTAAAGCAAGCCAAACGATTCTAAAATGGTTCAGCTCGATAATAAAATTTGTTTGAAAAGAGAGATGAAAAGAATTATTTTATCAACGAAATCAACTTTTCATGTTGTTACTATGGTTACGTGTTCATACCTATTTTTGTTTCGTTCTTCTTCCAGGGTTGCCAGACGTAGTATTTTTGATTCTGCGGTAGTATTTTTTCGGCTCAAATAAGGAGCGCAGTATTTTTCTGGCAACCCTGTTTCCAATATACTAATGACTTAATTAAAAGATTTGGCGGATTTTTTTTTTTCATTTTCATAGATTTCGCATTTCAGCAACATTGATTTTGGCAACGTTTGGAAACAGTAGTATTTTGTAATATTTTTTTTAGAGGAGGTATAGTATTTTTTGTTCCAATTCTCTGGCAACCCTGTCTTTTTCCCGGTGAAGATGCTTTGGGACCCTGCTTGGCGCGTTTTCAAAAAGTCAACTACGCAAAATAGCTAGGGTTACCACGCTTGGCGCGCCTATCGTTCATTTAGCGAGAAAAGGGTACCTAAAGCACAGATTAACGAAATATCGTATCAATTTCGATATTGCATCGTTTTTTTAAAGTGTTTCATTTCGGAAAATGTATTGTTTTGTTTTTTAAGCTGGGAAAGCTTCTTTTAAACTTCTTCTTCTTTTAAACTTTGGTAAGATTTCTGTTGGTTTTTGTTATCAACAAAACTGTTCTTATTTTCTCTTTTGGCTTATTTTTGTCCATCTCCCTTGGGGTTGCATTCGAATGTTCTAAGGGGGTGTTTTACCCCATTTATCGGGTAAATCAGTGTTTTCAATGCAAGGTGATGTGAATTGGCGCGACCACTTGGCGATATATCGCCAAACTTTTGATCGCCAAATATTTGACGCCAAATTGGCGATTTTTTTTTTTTTGATTTAGGTTCAATTTGGCGCTGTTGGCGATATTTTGCGAAAAATCCACTGAATGATGTTAAAAACGACGATCTTTAGGAGATTAATCATTGTAAAATATTGTTTTGCATTGTTTCGTAGCAAACTAGGGCTACAAATGTTTGAATTGTTATCTTGCTCACTCCAAGCACTATTTTAGCACTTAAGGCATCTACTAAGAAATTTACACGTAAAATTAAGTAGTGTGGGGTCCATATCAGATCTTTATATCACTTTGAAGGAATTATATAGTTGAATAAAACTAAAATAGAGCATTTTTTCTGATATATCAATTATTTTACAAATGAACTTTTAATTTTATACCACGGGCAAAGCCGTGCGGGTACCGCTAGTAAAGTACTAAATTAAACGCAAACCACGGCATACGAAGATAGTGTTCTTCTCGAAGACCTTGCGCAAGCAATCCACTATTATGGACTTCTTCAACAAATAATGAAGTAAAAAAGTGTTAAAACAAAGATTTTATAATTTAAGTTGACAAAAATTTAATTATTGTTCTACTTTGTAGTTTACTTGGCCTATTTCAAGACCTTTTTGCTAATAACACTAACAACATTCTTTATATAGCAAGACAAATGTCTACTTGGAATGGTACAGAGTATTTTCCCGCTTAATCGGAAAATATTTCTTGGAACCGACAATATTCCTTTAAACGGGCCGACAGTATTGGCAAAACGTTTCAGATCACATTATTCAGCTAGCTTTAAAAAAACGGTTCGTTCCTTTTTCAAAACTTTCCGAAATAGAGCATTGTGAACAACTCTTCACCTTCTAAGGAGTGGCATGAAATCTCAGACCTCCCAGTATAGTAGTACCCTCAATTTTCAAACTCTTCGTTAACCTATGTTAAAATACAACAAGTTTATTTTATTTTAATCCTAAATTACTATTTTATGCTTTGTAAAAGTAACTATACCTAAATAAACTGAAAAGGCCACGCTTTTAATAAACTGTTTGAAACAAAAGTTTTGCCTGTTGTTTTACGTATCTGTAAAACATAACAGCTGTATTCTATATAGCCTCGTAATTTGTACAGCAATATTAAAATAAATCAATCACACACTGTAAAAAATGAATGTTGTTTTTACAGTATAATACAGCTAATTTTATTGTAATAAACTTTAAAAATTACAAATTTTGTAGTAATAAATTGTAAAGTTCTTACTTTTACAGTACTAAACTGTAGAATTGCTAATTTTACAGTAATAAATTTTAAAATCGCTAACTTAAGAGTTTATTACAGTGCATTTTATAGATTTTAGCTGGAACCTCTGCTGCCAGTATTATACTGTTGTTTTTACAGTATAATACAGCTAAATTTTACGGAAATAAACTGTAAAATTGCTAGTTTTATAGTTTATTTCTGTGCATTTTACAGTTTTAAATTGGAACCTCGGCTGCCGGTATTATACTGTAAAAACAACAGTTCATTTTTTGCAGAGCAGTTGTAACGAAAATTTCGAATTTCCTGCATTCTAATGCTCAGTAAACCGTTTAAAGAACAAGAAAACATCTTATCTATTTAAGTATCGTATTGAATGACATGCTATTAATCTTAGAAGCTTAGTAACAAAACCAAAATGTTTAAACTATTGAAGTGGAACTGAATCTTTCTTTTCATTAATCTTCTTGTAAATTAATTTTTCTTGCGGAAAGCATTTGCTATGACTCTTCATATTGACTTGTTCTAACTCCTGATTGACCTGAAATGTCTTTTGTAATACTCGTATTATTTAAAATTTTGAGTCGCACTTTTGACACTGAGGCAAATTCACCAGTAGTCTAACTTAGCTTTTAATTTGCTGTTTGGAATTTGGTTTTTACAAAATAATTAAGAAGAAATACATCTGAACAATTTCAATGATTTACTAAAAACTCACTCGTAAGCATTTCTCCATGTATCAGAAGAGTTGAGGCACGTAAGTACGTAATATTAGAGTTAGTTGAAAAGTTTTAAATTTTGTCGATTAAATGTTTGTGGACGTTGACTCAATTTCTAATGATATGCTTCGCACTTTACTTGCATTTCGTGAACAGAATCTGCGCAGGCAGTTGTTTCCTATTATGTTTTTTTTTTTAATTTTATTTTTAATTTATTTATTTTTTAATGCAAAAGCCATTAGCTTCGACATACATGAGGACTGCGTTCTCTACGTCTTGCCTCCTGACAAGCACTGGATAGATTTACGGCACAGAGAGGTTGAAATAACATCCATGGGTAAGGCGGGACTCGAACCCGCGACCTTTTGCTGACGAGGAGAATACTCAACCTCTAGGCACCGAGGCCCTCCTCTTATGTTTCTGCAAAATTGCCGCTTTGTCTAGCGGTCAGAAAAGTCTGACACGGATGGTTAGGTTCCTGGTTCAAATGATTTTTATTGGCATTTATTCGATTTTAAGTGTAACTAACGCATGCAGTTAAGAGTAAAATTTAGGCAGGAAAAGAGAAAAATATGAGACAAGGCGCAATATCGAGCAAAATACTCAACATGGGGTGAAGAGAGTTTCTGTTTTTTTTTAAATTTTATTTTGCAAGGTAACACACAAATGATCAAGAGAAAAAAAAAAAAGTAGGTTTGGTATCAAAAATGCTTTTAAAAGGCTCTTGCTTACTCGCTGGTATTAGGGAAAATAATATTACTGTCGGCCCCGCTTATACGAATACTGTCGGTTCCAAGAAGTATTATTCGATTAAGCGGGATATTCGTTTAAGCGGGGATCTTTAACATTGCGTCTACGGCTGGGGAAACATTCTGTTCCGGGATGTTTTATTCGTATAAGCGGGGTATTCGTTTATCCGTTACCCAATTACGCGGGGACGACAGTATTTGTTTGAAGGGAATACGGTTGATTTATGAAATGCGAAGTTTTATTTTCCAATGTCAATTTTGGCGGTATCTTATAATAGAAAGCATTTCATGTAAGCAAACCTTTTTCTCGTTCTTTTTTCAAAATTAAAATTTATTGCTAAAAATTTTGTTTCATTCTTTCTAGTTGATGTGATCCTAATTCTGGAATCCTGAATTTCGTTATTTATTTAGTTTTATTTTGTTTTCCTTCGTCATGTCAGAGAGTAGGTAGCAAAGAAAAGAAAAAAGAAAGAAATAATTAAAAAAAAGAAAAAAAAAAAAAGACAGAAAAAGTACTCTATACTTTGTGCTTTCACCCCATGCACTCAAAATTCACTTTTAGCTAATGAATGTTATCAAATCAGTCTAGATTTTTTGTGAATGAATTTCATACTTTTCTTTTTCTTTGTTTTTTAGCTCGCAAGTTTCATAAAAAGTTTTTTGATCAAAAAAGAAAGAGCAATAATTCGAGCTCTTGACAGAAAAACTATAGCTACATTTACGAAAGTAACACAATAGCGACTTTTCGTTTCTGTTACGATTAAGATGAATTTTAGTCTCCCTGAAAAATGATGATGAGAAATTTTCGTTTCTATAATATGTCAACAACAATTTAATTACATAAAAGCGAAAACAATATTTGTTTAAAAGAAAATCAAAACAAATATCTGACTTTAAAAACGGAAGATTTTAAGAACTTTATAATTCAACCTTCCTTATAAAAACGGTTCTCTTTGCACTTTGCACGGCAAATCAATCGAGTGTACTACATTCCAAATGGCACGAAGAATTTCCCAAAAAATGCCCTAAGAACGTAATAACAGTTCTCATTCTTTCTCTACCAACACTGGAGCTCTCAACTATCAGTTAATTACACCGCAAATCAATTATGAGCCCATTGATGCGTGCAAGACGTTGCACTGGCAGCTTTCACGCACGGTTGATTATTTTGCGCCAATTCTATGGATTTTTAGCGCGTTTTTAATGCGGAGATGATTGGATGCGCCTCGAGCGATAACCACACTGCTGCGCATAATATATGCTTCCGGATCTTTCAATCGCAGATAACTGTTCAATGAAGATCCGGAGGATGTAAATTTATGTTAAAAATTTTAAAATGGGGGTGTACCCTTCAGGTAAAAGTGCTACTTTTAGCCACTGATATTGATAGAATAAGCAAAAAAGAAAAGGCCAGAAATATTTTTATTTTCCTAACAGTTTATTTTTAAGTTTTTTTTTTTTTTAAAGTGTCCGATTTTTCAAAGAAGGAGAGGTCTCGTACAACGTCGCAAATGGAGAAACTTTGGTATAAAACCAGGCCAATGCGTTAGCATTTTATATTTTTGATAACCCTGACTCTGCAAAAATGAAATATGTGTCCTAAAATGCTGGCTTGCTTTCATAGTGACCTTGCTTGGAGAGTTTTGTCCACTTTTGACGTTAGCCGAGAAAATTAAACAGCTACTAAACGTTTTTTAAGATTAAGAAATATTTTTTAAGGAAGGAAATGAGTTAAAATAAAGAAAAAAAGTAATTCGCCCCATTTCTTGACCCTGCACTTTCACGAAAGAGAACTTTTGAAAAATGGGAATCACCCCCCCCCCTTGTCCCTATTTTTTTTTAGGAAAGTATGAAGGATTTTTTTTTTAAATTTCTGCGAGTATCTTAAATGGCAGATTTTATGACATAAACCACAAAATTTACTATTCGACTGCTGAACCAGACCAGAACATCTGCGCTGCATGATCATTTCATGCAACTTAATTTAAATCGTTTCCACTGTATTATTTGTCACAAAAACGTAACTTTATTTATGTAACCTAGAGTAACTCGTATGCATGTAACCAAGATCATGTATTTTTTATGTATTTTTTTGGAATTCAACATACACGAAACCGAGAAGATTTTGCATTCACTCGAGTCCTGGATGATGACGCTTAATCGAATGGCTTCCTGTTTTGAGTTGATGCAAAAGTCCCTTACCATAATTACTTTTTAATTTGAAATTGCTTTGTTTCTTCAAGGAGAAACAAATCTTCCAAGTTGCAAATTACTTTCAATTTCTCACGCTTTTTATATTAACATTACTTTTCCAAGCGAAATTGTGACGCACCAATTACGTGATCCCCTCTCCCCTCGAAAAGAGAGCAGATCCATCTTAGAGGCAGAAGTGACACCCTTTTCTGAGTGCGAATTACTCACGACAACTTAGCGTGACTTTTCACGAGGAGGCTCACAAGTGCCCCATTCTTTGAATTCAGGTCGTTTTACGCAGTGAAATAATGGAGTCTCATCCCCGTAGAGGATTTCCATGAGAAAATCTTTTTTTTTTATTTCGACATTTTGTAAAAATTCACCCTAAATTAAATTCAACTTAATTAAGATTTACATCTTCAATTAAAATCGCTTACAAAATGATTACATTGGAATTCCAAGGATGGACTTTTTCAGTGCAAGAATATCTGAAGAAGAAAATAGTTTTTCTTCGTCATAGCTCCATTTTCTTACTGTGGTGTTGGCATTTATCATCATGGTGTTAAAAAACACCAATGCTCATTTTTCATTGTAAAACTTTCTTTTATTTAGACAAATTTCTAAAATCGTGTAATCGGCGCATATATAAAAATTTATCAGTGATTAAAATGTTTGTGATTAACTGTTGAAAAAAATGAATAAATAAATAAAATTTAAAACAAAAAATGGAAATTTATGATAAGAAGCACAGCATCGTGTTTCCAGAACTTTTTGACATAAAATCATCGTATTTCCCTGCAAAATTAAAGGTTAAAAAAAAGAAAAGAACTTTAAAAATAGTTTCTGACAAATTAAAAGTTTTCGTAATCAAGAACTGCAGCCAGTTGTTCACTCTATGTTTTTAAAAGTTATATTGTTACGCAAATTTAAGTTTACTTTTTCATAGTTTTCATTCGTTTTAACTGTCATAATAAAATAAAACATTATTTTAAAACTACTCCACTTGATGCATTTTGGTAATGGTTGTCAAAAACCAGTTTAGCCGTTCATAAAAATAAAATGCTAATTTCGTACTCCACTTATTGAAGCCGCTAGATAACTTTTACGGTAGTAAATTGTTTTAATAACTTATCATTTATTAGATGACAATTTTTACAAGTAGCTCTAGCTGTCCATTTTTAAGATGCAAATCAAATCATTTTTATCTGTAAGAAATCCCTCATCTTCTCCCAATCAGCTCATCTATTTTTATAAAAACAACTTAGTTAGCTTTTACTCACAGTTAACTTAATTGTTTCCGCATACCACCAACTGCTTTTTATTAACCGTAAGGCAATTTGATAAAGTAATTTATTTTGACATAAAGGCAATGCAACTGCTTGTTTATTTGCAATTAAGTTAACTGCTTTACTTAATGGACGAAATTAGTTATTTTTACCTTCATCAAAGTTAGTTCCTTTTTCTCTTGAGGGCATGGGGAAAGAAAGAAACATCCAAATAAACATTCGAAATCAATTTGCGAATTTGTTCTCAGAATCTTTGAAAAGTTAACTTTTGCTTCAATGAACCCCCCAGTAAGGCATTGTTTTCTGTAACACCAAGAAAAATTAATTTGAGCCATAGTGTAAGAAGCATTCCTGAACTTTCGTGATATAAATAACCTATTCCGCTGAATAAAAAAAGAAAGAGCGAAATTTCTTTTCCCCATTTAAAAGCAATAAAAAGCAAAGTGGATCAATTGTTTGGTAAGAAAGTAAGATTTAAAATAGAGCGAAAGAAAAATTGAATCAATGGGAAAAATACGCGCGTCACCAATTACTACATTTAACTTAGTTTTCCTCAAACCTCTCACTAGAACAATCGGAATGGCAATTTTTAATGCGTCCTCCCCATTTTAGGCCACAAATGTGAGGCTCTTAATGGCCCCACTCGACTTTGTTCGATTAAGTGAACCCAATAGAGCGCAAACGCTCTCTTAATGTCTGTCAATAACGGTGGAAAAAGATATATACTGTGAAATGTGTGCTATTTTTTTTGCTTTTATTTTCACGGAAGTCGGATAGCGAAGGTGTCTCAGAGTGTGGCTGTGAAGCTGTTACGATGTAATTTAGCTGCAGCCCACTTGTGGCGCGTTCAGGAATTAAAAGATGGCTCAATGCATCTTTGCTCGTCAACACCGTAGCTAAAGCCATCTTGAGATCCGTATTTAACTCATAGGTCTACCAAAACAGATGCATTACTCCGTAGGGGCAACCATTGGCGGCCATTGAACGTGGGAGGATTGGCGAGTTTCAAAAGTAAACTGGTAAAAGTTATTTGTGACACATAAAAGAAAATATCTTGCACTCGTCGATTGAATTTTGCAGCTTGTTTTGAAATTTTGAGAGTAAGCCTTTTTTTATTCAAATTTCACTCATGATTTTCCTTATTTAATAGTTTTTCTGCCGTTCGTTTACCGGGCGATCTTTTTGGTACATGGAACTGATTTCTCACTGTGCATTCAATTAATATTGCATCTATGATTTAACACTTGAGGAGCATTTTGCGAAAATATCCATTTTATCCCGCTCGTGACAGCCCCACACTTTATTTCAAAAAGCGAAATAAGGAAAAGTTTTTGCATTAAAAATTAAACATGTGTGTGTGATTGCTTAGGCAAAACTTTTTTGTTTCTTACATTTTTAAAACATTGCTTATGAAAAAACATACAGAGCTGTCACGTGCAAGGCAAAATTTGTAGTTGTCTGTGGAATGGCCCACTGAAAAATATTTAGTAGAAAAGCAAAGCAAAGTATATATATTTGCAAAATTTACAAAACTAATGATTTTAGAGGATATTTTTTTAAAACTGAGAAGTTTAAGGCTGATGTTCAAAAGTGTGTCCCGCACTTGGCAGATAATCATCATTTTAAGAACTGTAATTTAAAAATCTATTGATAAATTTCCATTTTAATAGAAATCACACAAGTAAAGTTCTTTCACAAGCCTATTTTCAACCCTGGAATCCCCCTAGATTGCATTCAAAGCTATGGTAGCAGAATAGTACTAACGTCATGTATAACTAGCGCCAAAGTAAAAGAGATCACGAATGAACTATTGTAATTATAGTTTCCATCTCTCTTTCACACTACACCTTGATATATCAGCAAAAGTAGAGCTAGCTCTGACGTGAGATCTTATTAATGGTAAGTATATGTGCTGTTATGGGCTATGTTTGATATACATTGAAATCATTCAAAACGAGAATGTGTAATAAGTTCTATTAAAAAAGTGTTGTTCGGACATTTCTAAAGGCAGATGTTTCCAAGTTTCAATTATATCTTATTCTCCAGCCTCAATCTTACTCCAGAGGTGTCTCTTATCCTATTATCTGCAATTTTTAAGTTTGAGTTAAGTTTAAATCCTATAGCTATTTGTTTGATTTCCCCACATCGGAATGTTGCTAATGTTTCACCCCAGCTTCACACACACGCACACATACACTAAGAGAGAGAGAGAGAGAGAGAGAGAGAGAAAGAAAGGGAGTGAAGTACTTGAAACCCAAGACAACTTTTATCAAATGAAATATACGTAAACAATTCATTCTGCTTTGTTAAATCAAACATATTTTTCATCCACGTGATTTTTTGTTTTCTTTTTCCGAAATTAAGCAACAATTTTCCCTCTTTACCAAAACACCTCCATCAAATACTCTTCCTCCACAAACATTCGAAAGAAAAACAGAAGATTGTAAATTAAATGAAAGTTAGAGGCATCAGTTTTGACAGAATTTCATTTATAAAGAAAAGAGAAATTTTTCTTTTGAAGCATTTAGGTCAACGACACATCGTTCAAAACTATGATAAGTAACCTAATTTAAATAAAGAAGCTGTTTCAGTTGATCGTGACGTGAAAATTGATTTCTTGTGTACGCATTTCACATTTTTATTGAAACATAATGATTGATTGGTTTTTAAGGGCAACTTCAAACTTTTATCTTCATAGCATTTGAAATGAGAATCAATGTTTCGTTGGTATTTGTCAATTTGTCACAAAGCTCATCCCTCTGAGGCTTTTATATATAATGTAACGTTATTTTGCCCATGGGCACAAAGAGTAGATGCGACTCTTTATACACATATCGTTTTGTATTTGATTCTATTTTGTAGTTTTTAAATAGTTTATAAAATGCTTATTGTTTATCTTCTGATTAATTCGCCATTTAATTGACATGGTGGAGTTTTGTCCCTGTCCTTTTGCAGTTACTGAGTCTAGTAGACGATGTAGTTGATGCTGGTTATTTAGAACACTTGTCAACTGTTGCTTTTAATAGTTTCTGATGTCTGGTTTCAAAATTTTCCAGTGTCGAATTTACTAAACAGTTACAATTAAATACAATCGATTGTTCGATCAGGTAAACGGATGGGTGATTGAAAAACATCAAAATCATGCCAGAATCACTTTCACTTTAAGGAATCGAAGTTACTCATCTCCCTTTTTTGTAAAATAAATATCGTATTTAAAAATTTGAAAAAGAAAAATATAACTTTTCTTTTTGATACTTTATTGAAAACTAAGCTTGCAATCCAGCTGCTTTTGAACTTTAATTTTACGATAAAAAGAATTTTGTTTTAGTTTATTGCTAAAGCTTACTATTTTAGATACTAAATCTTTACAAGAGAATTACTTTTTAATTATGTTTCTTTGTCTGCTTGTTTTCTTTTTTGAACAACTTACAAACCCGAAATTTCAGTTTGATTTGTCCTTTATATTTAGAACGACAGGTACAGTTATTTATGGGCAGTTTGATAAACTATTTCATTTTGTCATTTCTTATCAGCTGTCTTTTTAAGAATGTAATTGTATCAATGCAAAATTAATTGATCTTTTAACATTCTCACCTTTTTTTAAGAGGGTATGAAACCATAACTTTGTTGTAGCTTGAACTTCATTTCAAGGCGAAGAAAACCGATACCTTAGTAATATAAATGCATATTATAGTTCCAACGTTCATGAGGGACTAATACGCAGCGATACTACAGACACGTGTTTCGGCGTTACAAGGAACGCCTTTTTCAATGCGAAAAGTTGGGAGCTTATGGGACAAAAGCTTTTGTCAGTTCAGCATTATTTCCTAAAAAAATGCTTTAAATGTTTTTAACTATCGTATTCTGTAAAAAATGACGTGGGTGGCCCCCTTACCCCCTAGGAAGGGGTAAGTGGGCCACCCCTCATTTATTTATATTAAAAGTGAGCATAGCTAAAAAAAGGGTTTGCATGTCTTACCTGATAAAGTATGTAACATTTTAGTAGGAAATACTTTTTTGTAAATGTATCCATTAACGAGATATCTACTTGCATTTAAATGTGTATGACGGAAAATTATAAAGCAGAATACAAAACAATTGTGTCTGTGAAATTCATTAAAAGCCGTTAGGCATCTTTTTTGTTTTTAGTTATAAATTAGTGTTGAACAAACATAATAGAGTCGATTAAGATCAACTTTGGTCAAATAAGAAAAAATATATCGATTGAAAAAAAAATGGAAACACTTAATGACAGCGTCTATTTGAAGTTTGTTGAGGGAGAGACATTATCATTTCATCCTCAGTTATAATTCTAACATCATTTATGCATCAAACCAACAAAAAGTGTAGCTATTTCTATTCTTTCTATCAAATGTAGCAGCATTTTTTTCATTTGTATCATATTGTAAAGTTAGAACTTCATAATACTTTATATTTTTCTTTTATGTAAATTTCCCAAATACATATTTACCAGCTTTTGCAGTTTTTGTAGCTAAACCATCATTTTTTTCTAGGTCTCCATAATTGTTTTTCATTTCATCGCAGAAATTGCTTCATCAAAACTGCTTTTAATTTTGAAATCATCATTATTATTTTACCCTAACTGAGAAAAACCAAGGGGTAAGTGGGACCCCTCCCCTTAAACACTTATTAATAATACTTTGCATAAAAATTCTTATTGCAATGTGTACTTTAGGTTAAACTCTACAAAAAAACTTGATGAACATAGAAAACATAATAAAAATTAACATTGAAACACTTCTTTGAAAAATGTTGCTCGAACTCGCAAAAAAAAATTTTTTTTGAAATTTTTTTTGACACAAATTATATGATCCAAAAAAAAGTTCCATGACACCCAAATATATGCAAAACCAATCATTGTGATGAAATATAACATGATCAGTACAAAAAAGTACAAAAACCATATGCACATTTCAGTTTTAAGGGGGGTGGCCCACTTACCCGAACCAACCCTATCAATTGTTATTATTTTTTTAAATAAAAGTGCCTGTAGTTAAAATTATAAACTTTCGCTGATCTCTTCCCTTTGAAATAAAAGATTGCAACTATTTCCTTCTGGCAAATGTTACTTTTCATTGCAATGCTTTCCAACGTTTGCTAATATCGATGAATATATTCTTATTTTTATGCAAGCTTCATTCAATTCTAACTCGTGCACATTTCGTAGGTAAGTCAATTTGTCAGTTGAATGCAAGGTTGTTAGCTGTTATTGATTGAATTTATCATTAGTAAAAAAGCCCCCACATTGAGGTTGCAGTATGGAAGAATAAGTATACAATACAGCACTAAGTATTCTGATTTGAAAAGTGTTCTTCTGCATTACTTTTGCTCCAAATATAGGAGTTTTCAGGCTAAATGTATCCGAGAGCTAAAATGAACGATTTAGTATTGTATAAGTCAAATTAAGATTTTCATAGGATGATTAAATAGTTATAAAAATTGATGCAAATATGTAGAGCATATCTGTATCTGGGAGGTAAAAGGGATTAAGTCAGATAACCATAATTAGAAAAATTAAGAGTTCAAAGTTTTACTTTTTGTATTACTGGATTGTTATTTATGTGCATATAGAATATAAATTTATTTATAGAAAATCTTAGTTCTTTATACCTCAGAATGGAGTATAAAAAGTTGCGCGAGATGGCGCTTGAATCTTTATTTTGGAATTTTGGAAAAAATAATAGACATAGTGCCTTTTACCTCCTTGGTACAGACATACAAAGAAACCTTTTGCATTGCTTCTTACTGAGCTTTGTTGTTAATCAGAATCAAAAATCTTCTGTGACTGATCTAATCATGATAAGCTGCAGTTATTTGCCTTGAATAACATGTAAAAACTTCATCATGAATTTCGTAGTTAAATAAGAATTGTGTTATCCTCCTGTAGCACCACAATTCTTAGTATTCATTATGTAGTTCTTAACATCTTTTAACGTTTCGCATGAAGCAAGTGATGCATTTGTTTTATCATAACATAAATCACTGACGTGTCTTGTATGCTTGTCAAATATTACGCCACTTTTTGTCAAAACGTAAATCTCTAGTAATCTGCCTCTAACAATTCTTATGCGCTTTGTACGGAAACCAAACATGCAACTTAGGAAAGATTCTCTTATGTATAACCATTGTCTGTCTTACATTGTTACAAACCTCTGTATGCGGCTTAACCCTGATGATAAGGCTTTGTATCATAATAATGTGTTCAAATTTTCGACCCGAGAATGTTTAGATTATTTCTTTTGCGTCAATTTAATATTTATCTTTATCGATGTTTTCTCATTTGTATTATTACAAATAGTGCTGCCATTGGGAGAAAATAAATCTTGTACTTTTGTTAGATAAAACATAGATGATGTCGTCGGCACCATGCTAAAATAACGAATGTGAAAAATCGCGTTTTTCAAGTTCGAATTTTACAAATAATTAAAATTGAAATGATACCTTTGAATGATAGTTTTACACTTACAGATGTCTATGAAAATTTAAAAATTGAAAATAACCAATTGCGTCAGGTGGGAAAAAATTATATGCAGTGTTTTGGCTCTCCTGAAAAGTGCCAATTTTCACATTCGTAATTTTAGCGTGGTGTCGACGATGTAATGACACGTTGTGCTATAATGAGTCATAAAATTTTTAAATGCAGAAGTGGAATAGAAAAGCGAAACATTATTTCTCTTTGACTTAATTTCAAGTGTTTTAAAACGCAATTGAATCGTTTATTTCAGAAGCCCGTCAAGTGTATTTTTTTTAATTTTCGGAAAACTAAAAAAAACTTCCCAAGTAAAGGTTTTGGCTTGAAATTTTTTAAAAAATGTTTCTTGTATTGCAAAAACAAATAATGCTTAAGGTTAATTGAAAAAAAAAAAGTACTTTTTTCAAGCCAAAACCTTTACTTTGAAAATTTTTTTAGTTATGCGAAAATTTGAAAAAGTGAACTTAAAGGGTTTCTGAAATGAACGATTCAACTGTACTGGCAGATTTTGATAACGTTACGGGAAGAAATGGTTTCAAGGAATGTCTCCGGCAATTTTTCGAAATTGAAGTTCCAAAAGCGTAAAATTTGAGACGACCTTCGATAATAAGGGGATCAGGGAACTTTTCACTAGAATTTGTTTTGGAATTAAAGTCCTAAAAAACCAATTAGAGGGGATTTTTTGTGATGTTGGTGGGGGAGGGGGAGTGGTTCTGCCGGGTCTTCTACTGAAATGTTTTGAATGTTTACAATTTTTTTGGAAGGGGGGGGGGGTGATGAATCCGCCACTGCTACACTAACAAGTCTGTTTTAGCATACCGAGCTGCGGATGAATCGGGAACCCGAAGACCGTAAAGTCTCCTGGTTAGTTTTTTTATTAGCAAATTAAATTTACGGAGATAATTATGACTACCCTATATAGTACACTATTAATTTCGGCTACAAGTGTCAAACTAATGTATGAGTATGAATGAAAAGTGTAAGAAAAGTTAAAACCTTGATTTTCTCCAATACTGTTTCTTTGAGATGTGCCGCTATTGTTGCAGGTAAGCTACATATGCATAGATAGCGCACATTGGTTCCTAAAGAATACTCTCCTTGGTTCATGTTTTCGCTATTGTTTTTCCTTGATTAAAAACAAAGTGACATAATCTCTAGCGTGAATCTTATCGGAAACAGTAAGGAGGTCTTTACAATAGTTCCTATCAAGCCATCATCTCCTAGAGCTATTATTGATCTCGTTCACTGAGAGTGAGAAGTCAACGAACAACTAAACACGTCTCTCCATAACCCCGGTAGAACATTAGCTATGATATTATCTCATCATCATTTCCATGGAAATGGATGAACCTGCTGCCACCGGTGAAAAGGGAAATTGTGTCGTTGCTGGTTTTGACCTAGAAAGAGTGGGCGAAGGTCAAGCCACAGAAAGGACTGGACTGACTCGAACCTGTTAACATACTTAAAAAGATCGTCTGCCGCCTAAATTACGCGGGTTTTCCAGGTGAAATGGAATGAAGTGAAGTCAGGGTTGTCTAGGCTTCTCTCGAGATTCCTGTCGAAGATAGTTCAGTGTCATGATGTTTATGGGTCAGAGGTCACTGTGTTGAAAAATGCAATTTGCGTACTTCTGATTAGCTATTCTTTTAGTTGGAAAAGAGTTTAGACAAGACAATGGTATTTTAATTGTTTTCTTATAATCAAATTTTGTGGGAAAATTCTATAAAAATATCATTCAGCGATGGATATATAGTTTTTCGTCATTAAAGTTGAAGTGTGAGAGGTAATTGTTTTTCCCTTTGATGAATAAAGACAAAAAAGATTATAAAAAGCATTTAAAACAATACCCTTTATTGTATTGAACAGCAAAAAAAAAAAAAAAAAACTTCAGAGAAATCGAAGTTGAAATGTGTATTTTAATTTTAAAAAGATCAAAAGATCTATGGTTGTCTTCAGTTGCGCATTCAGATTTTTGTCCTGAGAGGGGTTAAAAGTTTTGCGAGTAACTCTCCGACACCCTCCTTAAGGTTTTGCTTGATGATTTTAAGATGCTAGAGTTCGGGGGCTATTTTTGCTGAAATTTTTGGAATTAAGGCCTTAAAATACAATATTAATTCATCTTTAGCGATTCTAGAAGAAGAGGAGACCTGATTTTAATACTCTTAATGATATTTTAAAGCTATTTTGGGAGATGTTAGACACAAAAGAGGGTGCGGAGCTTCCGTATCGGAAGCACTTTGAAATTGAACTCCTAAAAACTCATTTTAAGCAACTTTTGGGTTTGGGGGAAAAGAGCGGATAAGTGGCTTTGCTTCAGAAAAGAAAAAAAAATAATTTAAAATATATTCTTAAAAAAAAGAAAGGGAGGATGTTATAGGTTCAATGCTCTTTACCGAAAAATTTCCAAAAATTAAAATCCAATTTCAGTCTACCGTTGGTTCTGCCAAGGGCTTGAGGCTTCGCAAGGGCGGATCTAGAAATGTTCCAAGGGAGAGGCGATTAATTTTTTTTTCTTACTTGCCCATTGTTTTCGCCATGCATCCTTGTTAGCACATGTTAATTACAAATGTTTTGGTCTTCCATTTCAAAAAATTTCCAGATCAGAGAGCCCTGAATCCCCGTACCCTTTCCCTTAATATCATCAAAGATCAACTAAAATTGCCTTTTTTGAACTTCAAAATCTAAAAACTGCTGGAGAAGAGTCCCTCAAGGGAGGGGCGATCGCCCTCATCTGTATCTACCCCCTTGTGTCTGCCCTTGGGCTTCTGGGAGTGCTTAAGCCCCTTAGCTCCCCCGTGGGTGCGGCACTGGTTGTCCTCGAAGAGTATGCTTGAAATTTATTATTAAAATTTTTTTCTCACTTACACTAATTTTTTAAACCTCAACACTAATAAACCTCCATCTTTTTTTCCCAACTCTTTTCAAAGAAAATCATGAATGAATTCATCCAAAAATGCTACTAAATAAGTTTAGTTCAATACTGGAATTTACAGCAGCATATTTGAATGAATTACATGATGGAAATTCATTAAAAAAATTGATGACAGTCATGCAATTTTTAAAAAAAATATGTCCCCAAAATTATGGTAATTTCACTTAGAACTTCTTTATATATATATCTTTATTCAATTTCCTTACTTCTTATTAAAGAATTGTTGAAATTGAAGTGAAACATCGTAAAACATGATGGAGATAAAAGAGCACTTTTGAATAAAAACTTGCGTTGTAGAAAGGGAGTTTTTTTTTCTATACTACAATCATGCGAAACCCAAGTATTTTTCAATAGTAATTATTTTTAAGAAATACTATTGTAACCATTTTTTGGAATAATTAATATTGGCGTTTGGCTTATTTGCTTTCAACCTTGGTAAAAAGACAAATATTGCTCAATGTTCATGTAGGCGCAATGTTTACTTTTCATTTTGCTTTCTATGGAACTTTAGTTGTTGTTTAGTTACGAGGATTATTTAGTTGGCACACACTTTTTTACATTTAATGGAGCTTTTGTTGCTTTTTAATTTAGTTGACGGGTTGCTTCACAGTTTAATAGAACCTTTAAAAATTTTTAATGGCTTGTTTTATTTTTTTAGCAGATTATTTTGCAATTTTTATGTCACATTGTATTGGTTTAACTGTTTGGTAGAGACTTTTTTTTTTTAAATGGGGCTTTTAATTTTGTTTACTGGCGTGTATGTGATTTAAGACAAGAAGGACAAAATAATGGGTGAGATCTGAGATCGCCAAATAAGTAGTTTCATTTTACTAGAATTGACACAATAGCTTCCATGCAACTAACCTGACATAGCGACAAATATCGTGTTTACAGTACAGTTGCAGTAGCCAACTAGGACATCCTTAAAATTTAGTACTCCAGTCAAAAAACCATTACTCCATTTCCTTTATTTCATTCGTTTGGCTAGTTTTCGATTACAGTGGTAAAAAAAAATAATTCTTTGTTAAAAAAAGGGAAATTCAACGAGCATTAGATTGGAAATAGTGCCTACAAGAGTAATTTAAAAAATGACTACTCTGTGTGAAGTACTTTAAAACCAGCTTAAAAAGAAAATGTCGTTTTAAGAAACCGACAGAAAGGAAATCGAAAGCACATCGTTACGATGCGTAAAATCAGAAGTTAGCACGTTTGTAACTGCGGAAGGCTTTTACTGCCTTTTTACAAGCAAGTAATAAAATTAAAGTGTTTCTGCATATTGTTGAACAATAAAAATGATTTATTATTCAACAATATGCAACATATACCCATTCATTTCTTGCTTAAAAACTTCTCGTTTTTATTTGAAGAATACTAATATTTTTAATGCTATTCTCATAAAAATAATTAAAAATTAGTTAAAAAAAAGCAAGTTGATTAGAAGTTTCCAGACTTTGGTTGCGTAAGAATTCTAATCAGGGACTTTTTTGACAAGTATGCCATTGGTGTTACGTACTTCGATTGAAGGTGTTTTCGGTAAATTTTATACTAATCAAAAGTATAGCAAGTGTAAGAAATATATAGAATTATGATCTGATGATAATGGCCTCGATTTTCCAAGGCAATAAAATTAAAATGCAAATTAAACATTCGCACTTTTGATTGATATGTTTTATTTGCGTCATTTAGATTTTGACAAGAACTGTAATATAAATTATATTTCATGCATGGGAATCTATATTTGAATGTTGAATGAATTGGCTGAATAATTTATTGATTTATTGATTACATTGTTTATTTGTTCGTATTTGTTCTACTAACGTTACGACATTCTTTATTTTTAACAATATTTTTAGTTCGGAGCAGTATTGTTTGAATAAACTTCCCTTACCTCACTCCAAATTCCAGTTAATCAAACTTTTATTTTTAACGGAACAAAGTTGGTGAGACAAAGAATGAAAGATGGAAAGTAGAGGAATGCCTTTCTTAGTTTTGCTACATTTCCTTAATTGAATTTCGCAAGTGCCGTTTCCGAATAGGTCATTTCTTCACATTTGTATGCCTCGTAATTTATTGCGAGAAAGAATTCCAGATGCAAATGGCGAGGATTAGTCTTCCCATCCCGATACTCCAGCAGATAGAGGGATTTCATTGTTGTTTTTCCCCTTAATTGAACATTCATAGCATTGAAGGATTTATCGACTTTTGTTTTGAAAGGATGGTAACCAAGGTTGGAACACGAAATAGCCATCGGGAAAATGGTATTGCGCACTTTGTGAGGTCGTTTCACCGCTGCCATCTTGAAATTTTTCACTATTTGTTCAGCAGTGATTTAGTATTTCGTTGTTGGCATGTGATTTGTTGTTTCCGAAAAAGGAGGTAGAACTTTATTTCGAAAGATTGAAAAATATCCACTTTCTCTTTTTGATAAATCCAAAAAGTTATATTTTAGAATGATTCCCTTGTTTTGCAATCCAGAAATTAAGCAGCCTTGAAGCTGACGGGCAACCAAATTTTTTTGGGGTTAGCGTTGGTTCATAAATAATCCTAATAGGGTAAGTGCTCCAGTAGTCGGCCAGTCACCAGTAGTCTGCCACAATGACATAAAACTCCTCATAAATAGTACATTTTTAATTCAAAATCAGATATGGCGCATTCACACATTCATGTACCTATCCTCAATCATCAACCAGTGGCAGTTAAGTTTTGGGCACTTTTTTTGAATTAGTAAAGAATCATTTCATTTTGAATTGTGTACCCGTCATCCAAGATTGCGATTCTGCTTATTTTTCAGCTAAGATGATTCTCTGCCGACTACTGGAGCATTTACTAGTGTTGACAACAGCTCGGATTTTAACATAATTTTTTTTTTAATTTCTGAAACAAGTAGGTGATTCACTATCAGAAAGGTTCATTCTAAAGTTTTACCTTGTTTTTGTTGTTGTATTGATAGTTGAAAGTTCTAGGTTAGCCAAGAACCACAAAAGATCTCTTAAATGGCCGACTACTGGAGCACTTACCCTATATATGTTGATGTGAAAGACCAAAACTGTTTAATGTCAACATTTAATATGAAGTAGAAGTGGCATCATTTACAAAACCGAATTTATTAGTCATTAGTTTTTCAATTAAAACTTAACACAATGGGATTTTGAGATTTTAACGATGCAAAAAAGTATCACAACTAAAATCAAACATTTCAGTCATTCAAGCCCGTCATTTGGAACTTATCCATGGTTGGGGGAGGGTGCGAGGGGTATCTATGCAATGTAAATTATACCATAAAATAGAAACAGTCACGTCCACTTTTATCGAAATACGGTTTTAAATTCCGCAGAAATTTTAAGAAAAGTAGCCTAATTTAGCGACTCTCCGTGAGAAGTAGATACATATTTCATACTTCGCAGGTGGATATCCTGCACATGCAGACAGTGAAATCGAGTCACCTTCCATTTCAAAATAAGTCTTTTATTCAAATTTTGTATTTTTTCTTAAAATTTCGGCAGTGCTTAAGACTTCATATTTCAATAATGAGGAGACGAGAGCAATTAATTTATGGGTCAAATAACATGCCTCACTAAGCTCTTTCGATTGCTACCTATTTATTTATTTTTTTGATTATTACATTATTTTTGTGATTTCCTGGGTAGGATTTTCATTAACCTTCTGAAGTTGACCAAAAGCTCGAGATGCGTCACAATTCCTCTGAACAAGTGATAAGGTTTTTTTGTCTTAACTTTTGGAGTTTACTACTTTCAAGCATATTGCAACTACATTCCGAGCTAAAGCAGCGATAAATAAAATATAGTGAAAGGAAAGAGGGACAGTTTAAATTAAAAAGCCTACACTGTAAAAAATGAAGTCTTGTTTTTACAGTATAATACTGGCAGCCGAGGTTTCAATTTAAAACTGAAAAATGCACAGTAACAAACTGTAAAACTAGCAATTTTGCAGTTTCTTACTGCGAAATAAAAAAATTACAGTTTATTGCCGTAAAATTTAGCTGCATTATACTGTAAAAACAAAAGTATAATACTGGCAGCAGATTTTCTAGTTTAAACCCGCAAAATGCACGGCAATAAACTGTAAAATTAGCAATTTTAGTTTAGTTTCGTAAAATTAGCAATTTGACAGTTCATTACTGTAAGATTATCAATTTTTACAGTTTATTACTATAAATTTAGCTGTATTATACAGTGGAAACAACATTCATTTTTTACAGTGTAGGTCTATCCATAGAAATTAAAAAATAAATAAACTGAAGTTAGTACGTGAGAAATTTTTCCGATGTTTTAATGAACCCATTTCTTGTTTTTACAAACACTTGTTTTATGAGTATCTGTTACGATTACCAGTTATCCCGGTCCTACCACGCTCGTTACAAACGAATTCGACTGTACTAAAAATTAAAATATCCGCTTAAAAGTCTGAGTTCCTCCAGTAACACATCTAAACGCAACAATTTGTCGGCGTTTCGTTTAAGGAAATCGGCCGATTACGCAAGCAAAGTGCGCCCCCACCACGCACGATTGGCTTCTCAAAGCGGCGGCCGATGAACCAGCAAACTGAGCATTCATTCACTGTTTTCCACACATGACTGTTATTGTCTTCTGCCTGCCTGACACTGACCCGGATCGCGCAGACGATCTTGAGGGGGTGACCCAGTGCCGGAGGGGGGCCCTCCCTCCCCCTCTTCCTTCTCCGGCTCCGTCTTTCGTTTTCGGATTCTTTCCGGAGGAGAATTCCGAGATTCGACTTCTTTTTCTTTGACCCCTCTTTGACTACTTTCAATGTAATGAAGACACGAGCTAGAAGATTCTGAGAATGAGTTGGGTGGCGAGGGGAGGGGGGAGGGGGCAGTATTTAAATGAAAATAATTACTATGAGTGAAATGAGCTCGTGGAGTGAATACTATAACTAGGTAACTACAATTATTTATTATTATGTTTTTTTTTCTTCCCGGACTCTTATCGAGTGCTCAGAGAAGTCTGACCGATGGTGTGGTCTCGGGCTCGAATCCCTGCTCTGGCATGGATGTACTTTAAATAACATGTACTGAAATAAAAGACGATTTTATAAAGGACTATTCAACTTTTTCTGAGCACTCCAAGGAAAATGCATTCAAAGCACGACACTTTATTTTACTGATGAACCACATCCGACTTTTAGTTTAACTGATACGATAAATTCCAGACTGCGATGAGAAATTTCCGTAGTGAATTGTTGTAGTGAAATCTCGACCCGGGCATAGATTTTATTTTCTCTCCCGTCCTTGTCCTTTCGTGTGAATGTGCTTTTGTGCTGTGAATGGATGCCTACTCTGTAAACTGTGGGCATATGTGGGTACTGTAGAAGGCGGACTTCGCACCAAATTAACCCATTTATGCCCAGTAGCCTAAAAACGGGACGCTTGTTAGTTACTGCATACAAAAACCTGTAATGGGTATATCATTTTACTAAAGCTGTTTGTAACAAGTTATAGTCCTTCCTCTTGAGAAAACCAGTTAGAGCCACTATTTGGACATCAGAGTTTATTTATTGACAGCTATTTTCAGACAAATTAGTCGAGCAACGATCCAGCATTGGTAGCCACAGAAAGAACTTATTTTTCATAAAACTAAACCATTTTAAAATGATTTGCTTAAAATGGATCAAAGATGCCTTCTGTAATGTTACTTTGCAAAAGTAAAGTCAAGTAAGGTCGCATTTTTCTCACATATCTGCAAAATATCCCATAAACATGACGTTGAATAACTTAGTAAATATGGCAACGGCGAACTATTTTAAGCCTAAAATGTATGTAAACCATTCCAAGAAAGAGTTTTAAGCAGATAAAAATTGAAAAAAAAAATGTTTAAAAAAACTTGGGCACAAATGGGTTAAGGTAAAGTTGGAATATGTGAAGCAGCGCACCTCAAATTGCCAGCTTAGCTTGCACAAGACAACATTTTTTTTCTTTATTGCTTCAAGGAAACCTCAAAAAATTAATGTTTTGTTACAATTTTAGGAGAATGTTAAAACTTACCTTAAATTTTATTAAACTACCATTTCCAGTAGCCAGGGCCGCCGAGAGCCAAGGCGGGCCCCTTGTGTGACTGGTCGCCGGATCTCCATAAATAAAAAAAACTACTCCGAGTCTGAACCGGACCCCCAAAAGACCGGGCACCTAGTTTCCGACCAGACTGACATGGCCTCTCGTTGGCTTTGCCAGTAGTGGAGTGTTTTTCTTCCCCTTTAATTCAAAAGTCTAAGACGCAAATTAAAAATAAGACATTAGTCTGCAAGATAAACCATAACCATGCTTCTAAATTGGCACACAGAAATGTTTAATAATAAAATGCTAGCAAAAGTCATACTAGCTGTGGATGAAACAAAGAAAATACGGTGCAAATCTTCATTAGTTGAAATTTTAAGATTATTTTCTTTAAAAATGTTAGGTATTTTCTCACCCATCTAAAAATTTGTCTGCTTTGCTTTGTTTCGGCTACCGGGTTACCATTTTTAAAGTTTAAATAAGATGCAGTTTTTATGTCTTCTTTCGAACAAGAATTTCAATAAAAGGGACACAGTACATTTGGTAAAATTTGTAGTTACTTTGTTGTAGTGCTCATCCCAAGAGTTATTTTGTGTTTTTGTGCAAACGTTTCATTAGCGAAAATATTAGGTCAATTTAATATTTACGGCTACAACTATCAGTCAGTATTAGTTTAAAAGCACTGGAGCAAGCAACACAGTTTACCAAGTGAATTCTAAATACCTCAACTGCTTTTGTAATACATTCAAATCATTAAAGGACTTTTTTGAAATAGAAGACCTGTATTGTTTCAAAATGATTACTTTTAATGCGTAAGATACATGTTTTTTGTTATAATTAATAACTGCACTATGAAAAAAAAGGGAAAAGAAAGCAGAAAAATGATTAAAGTTTAAAACGTTGGAACTTTATGGCATAACATAAAGAAGCATGTGAATTGTGAATAAAACTGTACTTTATCTTCAGAGAAATTTTTTGATCAAATTTTGTGCAAGAAAAAAAAAAATCTCTTATTTTACTTTTGCAAAAGACGCATAAATAAAAACAGTGTAATAGTTTACATTTTATTATTGTTATCATTCAGTTGCGAAATGTGCCAGTAACAAATACCAACGATATTGTTTATTTCCTTTCAATTCTTTAATTTTATTTTACGTTTCTTTTTATTTTCTTTATTCACTGATTATTCTTTTGGAATTATTATAATTATTTACCTAAGTTGTTATTATACAGGGTGTCCACTCCAATCGTGGACCAATAGCTAATTTCTAAACCGTTAGAGATACGCATATAGTTCATTTAGGAAAAAATCTCCAAATTAGGAAAGGAATTTTGGGTATATTCAATATTTTTCAAAAAATCAAATTTTGAAAGAGTTACAAAATTTAAATTTTTATACAGCCCCCCAGTCCTATCAATCATATTTAGTAAAACATTCTTGACACTATAACGTTTAAAACTAAAAAAAATCACTCTTCTACGACAAAAATTGACCGAGTTATGACGTTTTGAAAAATCAAGATTTTGAAAGATTTCGCATACGGTCCCTTAAGCGATCGCTCGATGACGCCATGAAATAATGCAAAATCTTGATTTTTCAAAACGTCATAACTCGGTCAATTTTTGTGGTAGAGGAGTGATTTTTTTTTTGTTTTAAACGTTACAGTGTCAAGAATGTTTTACTAAATATGATTGATAGGACTGGGGGGCTGTATAAAAATTTAAATTTCGTAACTCTTTCAAAATTTGATTTTTTGAAAAACATTGAATAGACCCAAAATTCCTTTCATAATTTGGAGATTTTTTCCTAAATATACTATATGCGTATCTGTAACGGTTTAGAAATTAGCTATTGGTCCACGATTGGAGTGGACACCCTGTATATGTAAGAAGAATTGTATTATCTACCGCTGTAGATAAGCGTTCATATTTTCAATACAAGATGAAGCCATAACACTTTCTCAGGGAAGATAGAAGGAAAATATTGAAAACTTACACAAAACCTTGTTTTTGCAAACCACCATATTTCATAACTGAAGGAATTAGAGAGCGATTGAACTGAATCACAGCCGAGACGGAATGTATATTATTGACTTAGTGTTTGCTGTGAGGCGGCGTTAGCACAATAAGCATTTGAAACACCTCTAATCAAGAATGTTTTTGTATACCCGATTGCATAGTTAATACTTATGAGCATTTTATCCTTTAAAATTATGTTTATATTTGGGTATACTGGATTTTATTTTTCCTTCTTGCTTCTGTGTAGGGATGAAGTATTGTAATCACGAAAAGTGTTTTCGCTCAAATTCCGGAATAAGTTCCATTTTTATTCGTGAATGGATGTTGATTGCAGTGGAAACAAAGCTAGGCAGCATTTCAAAGTCTACGCAGATTCTAATCACACCGTTTAGTAACAAGAATGGTATGCAGTAGACGGTTGAAATTTCATATGTTGGGTCGGTTAACTATTCAGGATCTACATGTGTTTCTCCTTTTCTAGTTGCTATTGGACGCACCAAAAGGGCTCTATACTCATTTTTCGGACAAATCATAGTTAAGGCTGATAGAAGGTATGTCACAAATTGGCATTTAACCAAAACCTAAGTTAAGATATGAAATATTGAAATTTGACTTGTAAGAAATTAATAATTAAAAAAGTGCTATATATTGTTCGATGAAAAATAATTAAATATTGTGAGAAAAAATAACAAAGAAGAAAAAAAAGCAATTCAAATTCAAGCGATACTTGCTATACGTAGACATCAAATTGAGTAACCCATTACACTTTTTTCCTATTTTTTTTCTTTGCATTTTTGTTCAGTAATTACACTGTATGACGCACGTAACTCTTTACTTTGATGTTTGTTTGGAGGGCAATTTTACAATCTCTAAGCCTGGTATTAGCAACTATTTGTTGGTAATTAGTTTTCTCTTTTTGCTTTTCATCCATGGAATCATTAGTATGGATACGTGCAGATGTCAAATATTATCCATTTCTTAATTTTTCGAAATTTTTTTCCATCTCTTTTTTCTCTATACTTTTTTCTTTCTCCAAATCGTTATTTCAATTATCAAGTGAATAATAAGTATTGCTGGTTTGGATACTATCTTTTTTACTATTTTTCTTTTCATGTTAATTATCTGATTGTTTACATTTTATTATTGTTATCATTCAGTTGCGAAATGTGCCAGTAACAAATACCAACTATATTGTTTATTTCCTTTCAGTTCTTTAATTTTATTTTACGTTTCTTTTTATTTTCTTTATTCACTGATTATTCTTTTGGAATTATTATAATTATTTACCTAAGTTGTTATTATATATATGATGCTAACTGTTTCATCTTCCGTTCTTTTTTATTTATTTGCCTCCTTTTTCGTTTTTTTTCTTCCCTTTTTTGCAGGTCATTGGATCGCGAGCATAAATTGCAATGTGACCAACTATTTAATGACATTTCTTTTGTTTTCTTTCAGTGGAAACAATGGATTGGTGGATAAAATTACTAGCATGTCTGGGAATAGTATTAGCAGTTTATGCGCAGGAGAATAATCTCAGTAAGTAATAAATTTTCTTTTCGTTAATGTAATGTACTCAAACATTTTCAAGATTACGAATGGAAGTATACAAGTTCAAACAGAGTTTGTAAGAAAAGCAGTCGAAAACTTTGTACAATTAATGAAGTTAAAAATACAAGACAACGTGTTCTTAAGTACAAATAAAAGATTAAAAAAGAGTTTGAAAACTCTAGCAAATAGCTATTTCGGGGCTATTACAAATGAAGCCCCATCATCAGTGCGAAAAGAGGATGGTTCAACTGACCACAGTCAAGTGAACAAGGAATGCGACACGCAGAACAGAAAGAGTTACGTCATGGGTCAAAGAGGACAACTGCGCAACAAGGATTACGTCACAGACGAAAAAGTTTTTAAATAAAAGATTTCCAAATGTTAGGGAAAGGAGGGGTGCTTGACAGATCGTTGACAACTAAATCAGAATTTTTCCAGATATAATAGCATTCCCAAAAATCTAAATCAAAAATCGAAGAACAACTAAGGATAATTTTTGCTGAGGAAAAATCAAAAATATTACCACATAACCAAGAGTGTTGAACAATGGAAGAGCGTTTGAAATTTTGTTTTTTAGCACAATTTTCATGTTCTGTAACTCGGAATTTTAGAGCACGCCGTGTCTGTCCTATATAAGTTAACTTGCACTGGCATGAAATATTATAGATCCTCCATCTATCAAGACCCTGAACTGGATGTTTGAGTTGCGAAAATTGCAATTTATTCACAGGAGAAAAGGCGACAGAAAAATTGAACTATTTTAAAATTCGGGCAATCTGAAAGCTGATTCTGGGAAAATATGGACAGAGTGTTTGTCTTACTTAGTTATGTTAGGTAATATTTGAATAAGAATAACGTAAAAGTTGTCTGTGTCACTCCATGTACAATCTAATTTCTCAACATGAAGAGGCAGTAACTGTGGCTAGGTAAATTATACGAGAGTCCAGTTGAGGGATAGGGATAGAAGAGTCTATGGGGTGAAACCACGTTGAAAGAATTATATATAAAACCATTATTAGTAAATGTACTTTCAAGTGTTATAAAACTTGTCCCTAAACATTTATTCCTTTTACAATCACACTAAGCCTTGTAAATAGTATTTGGCGGCAATTTCTTTACTTAGTGTTATATTTTTTTCTCTTTTTGCTTTTCATTCATGACAGTCGAAGAAATCGACAAATAAATAAAATGTAATTTTTTTTAATCGAGCATTTTGAGGACCATTGTTGCTTTTTTAATAAGTGAATCTACATTGCATTGTACCACAGCACTAGCTGAAGTGTACTGCCGTGCTAAGCACAAAAGTGGTATCTGCACATTTTATCAAAATTAAGTTATGGTTATCAGGTGGTTTTTTGACGAATTTTTTACCTAAATAAATTTTTTATGGTTATTTATTAATGGAAAATATTTTTAAAAAAAATTCTGAAAAAGCTGTCTTTGAATCGAATACATGAAGACCTAAAGCTTTAAAAGGCCATTTCCGACTTATAACTCAACTACAGATACGACTTTTATGCTTGGCAGTATAGTTTACCTTCTGAGGTGTATTCATAACAGTTCCTATATGTACACATTTACAAGTATATGTATTTCATTAATGCCCTTGTCATTCTTATTTTTTTTCGACTGTCTATACTGCCGTGCTAAGGGCAAAAGTGGCATCTGCAGTCGAGATTAAACTGAGATATTAAACTCTGATGTATCACAGAAGATTAAGAAGAACTGATTTACGTTACATTCAAGTGAATTTCAGCTAAATCGGTGGGAACCAGTGAATGAGAATCAAAATTTCAGAACTAAAGAAAATAAGATTTCGGTAACTTTTTTCCCTATTGAATTCTTCTGAGAGCACCCTGCATTGCCAGCACTTCTGAGAGCACCCTGCATTGCCAGCACATATAACTTGAGCAGAATCACTTAACCTTGTAAATCTTTTGAAAAAAGTTCGCTGACCACTCATCTTCGACTATAGAAATGGATGGCCCTGAATTTCGTAGAACTGGTTCAGCGGGCTGGCTTTACATATCTTCTTTCTGCCACCGGATTCTCAAATGGGCAAAGGTCACGCCACGTTACTCCATATGTCGTACTTTGATAGGTTTGGCGACCTTGTGTCGTTGCAAGGTGACAAAATTACTTCATTAGCAGTCGTTTAGTACGTACTATTTTTTGTCTGTGGAATGTTGCGCTAGCTTCATTATTCCATGCCATTGGGGTGAGAGAGTACTGGCAGTGTCAATGCTAAGTTATGTGAGGTCTGAATCTAGATGTGAAAGAAAAGTTCCTCATGCTGTTACAAGCTGAGTTCCTTTCAGTTAAAAAGGGCCAAACCAAAGTTTTTTATTCGCCTAGGTAAACTGAAATTAAATAACATAATTTGGTGTTTCTTTTCGTTTCAAGGAGTATTATTATAAGAGCGAATCCAGCTTTCTATTGAGATGAGGGGAGGGGAGAGGAATAGTTAAAAAATATGAGCTCACAAATTGAAAGGGGGTAGTGAATGTAATCTTCAGAAATTCGTCGGGATCTGGGACTCTCCTCTGTTAATTGCTCTAAATTAACGTCCCCAAAATGCAGTTTTAGGGTACATTTGGTAGTGAAAGGAGTATAGGGGGTAATGTTCTCCCTTTGGACCCAGCTTTGATTTTTTATGAAAAAGGACCTTTGGTTAAATAACAGTTTTCCATACGTTTTCCGTCTTATCAGTTCTTGAGTATACATCAATTAGTTTTGAGATTTTAATGAAGCCACGTATGCAGTCGGAAAAGAGCCGATATTTATTAGTTATTTTCCAGACTGGTTATGTTTGATAAGAATTTAGCTACAGAGTATGCGAAAGAGACGTTTTCTTTAGGTCGTGCCAAGCACAATATTAAAGTAGTACTTGCTAATGGTGATAAATTTATAATACAACTGTTGAGCCGAAAAATCACACAAGTTGGGTGTTTTCTAGAAAATTATCTCCTAAGACTCTTTTGTCTGCGAAGTAAAAATATTTACGATGTAATTCAAACTTCTTTTGTATGTAAAACATGGAAAAAGGCAAAATTAAGAGCATCGAAAAAAAAGTTAAAATAAATAAATAATAACCTCCATTATGGAGTAAAAACACGGAAATTCATCACTTCATTCTCTGTAAAAAACAAAAGGATATATTTGTGTGAATGAAACAATGTTACTTTATTTTCATTCATATAAACTATGTAAAATAAATAATTTATCAAAACGTAATGCCTGTAAATTTATTTTTCAATAAAAAAAAGTGTTTGAAAAGATTTTTATTAGTACAAAAAGAGTTAAGTTGTATACATTTAAAGATAGGTTGAAATACATAAATTATGATAAACATATCAGGAAATAGGTTTTTCTTAACTCAATGTTGTAGTTCCTGATGTAAGAAATATTTTGTACTGAAAAATTATTTAAATGTTTTCAAAACGAAATGTAGATCCAGATTTATGATCTGAAATACTTAGTCTTGTCCATCAAAATTACGTTGTAAAAATTTCGAACATTTTTTTAGGTCTCATCATTAGCTTTTAATTAAATCAGCAATTTCGTTACTAAGTTTAGAAATCGTCTTCATTACACTGCCTCTTCAGGAAAAAAGAACCTGTGCGTGAGAAAAAATGCATGAATGAAATTTTGTGTTTCTCCACAATATGTCACTGTGAATGTGGTATTTATTCATGAATTTTATTTTTATTCATGATGTATTGAAGAGGGAAGTCGTTGTTTATCATTTCTTTCCACCTTTTTGAGTCTATTAAGGCGGTCGTCAACCTGGGTTATTGTTATTATTATTATTATTATTATTATTATTATTATTATTATTATTATTATTATTATTATTATTATTATTATTATTATTATTATTATTATTATTATTATTATTATTATTATTATTATTATTATTATTATTATTTTTATTATTATTATTATTATTAAGTGTTTGAGCTCTTAACCCTTAAAAGACCATTAAAAGGCATATGTTTCTTGTAAGTTCAAGTTTATTTTAGAAATTAGTGAATTTAATTTTTTTTTCATACTACTGCAAATTCGCACAAAACGAGCCCTGATTTAACGAGAACGGGTTTAACAAGGAAATCAAAAAGCCTTCTGAAGTCAACCGAAAGTTAGTGATGAGTTATAAGTTCTGGAAAATAGTGATGATGGCCTTTTTGTTTTCAATTTTGAATGAAGAAGTTTTTTTAAATAGTATATTTGTTGAATCATGGTACACACCCGAGATACACTTTCGAAAATATTGTACCTTAAACTCAATCTAATTCTGATGAATAAAATAATGAAAGTGCTAACAATAAGGACAAATAGGAGGAGTTTCAAGCTAAACAACGCTCAACTTACTCTGTTTGTTTGCTTTTGATGCGTGGAGAAACTTCGATTTTTTTCCGAAGCCATTGTATAAGGGAGAATGTTTTTCGAGCTATGAGTTGAGTACTCTTCAAAAACAATAACATAAGAAAGAGATAATAAGACTGTTGAAAGCAAATTAATCAACTTCTATGACACTGTGCAGAAATTTAAATAAATAAATTAAATTAAATTAAAAAAAAGAGAATTATGAAGTTTTATACTTTTTTTCACAAACTTGTCTTTAACGAGCACTCGGTCTTACAATCAAATATCGTGGCCCCTTCGCACTCGTTATAAGCAAGTTCGACTATACTGAGACATCAAAATTTTAATATTAGGAAAAAAAATTCTTTAAATATAGTTTTCTTTTCTTTTCTTTTTTTAATAAATACCACAAACTTCAATACTCTATTTCGAAGTTTGTGGCTCTCAAGGGATCATGTCTTCAGCTTTTCAGCTTTTGTAATTTACACATCGACGTTGTCAACAGGTGCCAAGTATTCCGATTTTCCATGGTTTCAGTAGTAAACTGCATGAAGTTACAAGTTAAAGAGTCTTGAAGATACATAATCTTGAAAATATAAATGCTTTACATTTGTCTTTTAGATATTTTAACTGTATTTTATACACATCAGAAAATAATTTTAATCGTATTTTGGAGCATTGTTAAAAATAGCGATTCAGGCCTTAGTTTACTTAAATTCACTTCGTTTGTGTGTGTTCAAACTTTATGAATACACTCTCTCTGTTCCTAACTTTTAAAAAGTGTGTGCTCAATTTTGTATAGCTGAGGTTAAATTTAGGAGGGTTATGTGCCCTTATAGTCTTTATTCTAAGTGGTTATTACCACCGATAAATTATTGATTCAAAATGAGGTCATTTTTTTTTCTTTATCAGCACGTCAATTCATCGAACATTATTCCAGCAAAATTAATAGTCACTAACAATGACATAAAAATGAAGGCTATTTACACATCACAGGAAATTCTAAAACGTTGTTTCCAAGTGAAAAATTGCATTCAAAACCGAACCTATTTTATTATTTTCAAATGACAGGCTGTCGACAAGGAAGTCATTTGTCATGTTTCTTTACAATACTTCGTCAAGTTACGGTTTAAATTCTTACATACAGACACATAATATGCAAATGAGTAGTATTCATTGATTTCCCAGAGTCACAGATACAGTAAGCTACAGAATTCTTTGGTCTCGCTAGAAAAAATTGAATGCGCCCCAAGAAATGCTGCTATGTTTCGTGAAATAAAATGGTTTATAATTTCAATCGAATTATTTTCCTTCATATAACTAAATCGATTTTTTATAAGGTTCAAGAAATATGTTAATATGTTTATGGTGTTTAAACTTTTTCCCTCTCTAGTTACCAAAAAAACAAACAAATCGTAAACTTCTTTTTTTTTTTGAGGTGCAACATAATTCTTGATGTACATATCAGTACGTTAGAGTGGATGCCAAAGATTTGAAATTAATATCTAGTGTACTTATCTTCTATTAAAAAATAAATACTGATAAAATGAGCTACAGGAAAACAATAAAAGAGCAGTGAAATGTATTTAAAACTGAGACAGTGCAAGTGCAAAAATGCAGAACAGGACAAATGATATTAGGCATTTGACCAAATAAACTAGCTAAAAGAAAGCAATTTGGTTGTTTTTCTAGTACTCTAGTTAGGTGGTGACTGGTGGGGTTTAAATAAATTAAATAAATAGTACTCTAGTTAAAAATGACGTAATTTTTTAAACATAAAAATACATGTTGTGCAGAATTTAGTTCTTTTACATGGTGTTTAGAAAGAAAAAGGTAGTTCACACGGAGAAGTCTGTAAACAGCTAATATACAGTTTAATGAGTCCCTCCGCTCCACTGAGCTGTATAACTTCCACGGGTACAAATTAAAGTTAGCGGTCCGGAAAAGGAATTCTGCTGCCCTCTATAAACTGAGAGCTTTGATGTACAGTGACCAAAATAGTGAGCTTCATACACAATGCGTATTCCAGTAATGAACCTAAAACTGAATTGTTGTTTTAATAAAAATTTAGTGTGATGATGCCATAGTTGCCATGCGGTTGTTCAAACAATTGAAAACATGAAGGCGAATTACAAGTTTAAAAGTATAGTGCTCCGCTGGTAAGTTGGCCTCCAACATTGACAAGATCCCCCTTTTTTCTGATAAGTGGAAAGCAGGGCTGTAACCAGACCTTAGTTTCGGGGAGGGTTTTACCAAACCTATTTCTCGTGAAATCTACAAAGTCAATAAAATTTGATTTCATGTTCTGGGTCATTCTAAAAAAATGTCAACCTCAGCCGAAGATTAAAAATACCGAAGTGAAAAAAGTGTCAAAAAATAAATAAATAACTAAAAATCACACAACATAAGAAGTAAAAAAAATTGAAAAAGTATTGGAATTATCATTGAGATTAGCCATAATAAATAGTTTGTAGTGTGTCTACTGCTTGTTTTTCGATGGTTACGTTAGTCACGTTACGTTAGTCACACTCCATCTTGAGTAAAAGTGACACTTAAGAATAAAAAAATTTAAGATTTAATCAATGTGTTTGACGTTTTCAAAAGCCAACTTTACATAATTTTCAAATATATCATTCAATTTTTAAATTTTTGCTTAACCCTTTAACTGTTATGCCCGAGATAGTCTCGGGCACAGCTGGTTTTCGAAAATGTCACCCCTGAGTATTATTCGGGGTATTTTTTTTTTTTTTTGAGTGCATCGTATTGTTATACCCGAATATATATCGGGAGACGTTTATTTCGGCTTCATCTCTTTGTGCTTGGAAAATTGTTAAAAATCAAAATAACTTGACAGTTAAAGGGTTAACTTTGAGAAATTTTTGCCTCACAGCTTGAGCATTCATTTTCAGAGTTGCAAAAATGCTACGTTAGTCACACTGCAATTTTGTTTGGAAAAATATCTACTGTCAGTAATTTTGTTTTAAATTCGTAGCAGAAATGATACATAGATAGAGATACTATGCATATTGTAAATCCACCCCAGCAAAACCAAAAAATATTTTTTATCCTTTAAGTTACAAGTAAAAAAAGTTACAAAATCAGCTCTGAATGTTACGTTAGTCACGATGGAATGACCTTTCTATATTCCGTTTATTTTTGTTACAACAAATGTTAAAAGCGTATTGACATGAAAAATGTTTAAAACAAAATGACTCACCTTTTCATTGAAGGGGGGGGGGGGATCTGGATATATGAGTTTACTCATATATGCACATTCGAAGGAGTACTTTCGAAATTTCTATCTTACGACACTTATAAGACGTGTTAAACATACTTAGTACTTACAAATTTGGAAAAATTTGGTGTTTTTTTAGTGGTATTAAAAATGCGAAAGGAAAGGTGTAGTGTTAAGAAATTTCTTCAATAACTACAATAAAAATAAATACTGCAGAAAAAACACTTAATTTGTACAATTATTCATTGTTGATAATTTCATTTTTCAAATGCAGTTTCAAACTTTTTTCAGAGAATTAAAATAAAATAGCAACAATTTTTTCAGTGAGAAACCATGAAAAGCATTTTTGTAACAGTTTTGAAAATTTTCGGAGGTGGTTTGAACTTTAAAAACCCACTCCTTAAATACGGCCTTGATGGAAAGAATTATTTCCGTGGATTTGGAAAACTTTTGCAAAACGACTATACGAAAGTAATTCAACTTAATTTAGTGCTAATTACCCTCTCCTATTACCCATAAAAGGAGGAAACATGGTCTATGTTGCAGGTGAACACACCAGAGGAACACAATAGTTTATGTTCTGTGTAAATAAAATTGAGAGAATTTGTGTGCGTGTGTTTTCCGGTTGTTTGCTCACCAAATAAAAAGGTTCAGAAATTCGAGATTTTGGTAGTGGGAACTTCGATTCAGATCCTCCTGTACATATAAGCGTTTTTCATGACATTCGAACTGGTTCATTTTCTATTACAATTTCATGTAAAACTATGCTGGATAAGGGGTTGCTTGGCTCCTGGTATGGGACAAAAACAGCTTTCTTCAGGGCCCCATCCAACCGTTTAAACCACGCATAGTGGTCGGTTCGGGGGACCCCGAAGTGTGCAGTGTAGTATGCATATATAATGTTATTTTCTTATAAATAAAAATAATTGAAATGTCTGAATGCATAGATGGATAGAGGGCCATACTTTTATGCAACTTTTCTAACCAATTGTCGATTTTTAATTTTTTAATTTTTGAGTAATTGTGAATTGGTATTTGTTTTCATTTTCGACAGCAGTGGCCGCATGGTTTCTCTTTCAGATTGAACTCGAGGCCTGTGCTACTTCACGTGGTGAAGTTTCTCTGCATTCGCTCCTCCTAGTGATAGCGCCCGTATCCTGCACATAAACACACACATCACGTCTAAACACATACACATATACGCACCGATTGCAGTTCTAAATTGCGAAAAGCATAATTTGAGCTCAAGATGTCAAAATTCAATTTTCTTTCTTTCTTTCTTCTTTTTTTTTCTTTGCTTTTACAACTCGAGACTTCTTAAAAAAAAATCATTTTGTTTTTATTATGTTTTCAAAGACAATGAACATAAAAAGTGAAATCAATTAAAAAAGAAATGACCGAAGGAGTTTCCTTTTCTTTCTTCACTGCAACCGTTCGTCCGTCCTCAATAGCCGTCATTAATTACTCTCGCTGCCTCAGTTTGCAGCTCTCGGCGTCTTATTGCTTTCTCCTTTTCTGGGGCATTATTTGTGGCTTTCACTCTCCAATACTTTCTTTTTTATTTTTTTATTTTTCTGATGAATAAATTCTTTCCTATAGAAGAGGATAGCAGGCTCCCACCTAGAAACCTGGTTTTTTTAGCTATGTTTAGCTTGTTTGTCTGGGCTTGCTCATAAAAATGAAGCATAAAGCTAGCGATTTTACCACTAATAATAAACAGCTGTTTAAATGTATTAGTTCTTGAAACTACCTCGGAAGATGCGTAAAGCTCTGACGGTTTAGGAAATCAATTTTTTGAACAAAAAAATGTTTTTCAAATACGACTGAGTTTCGTATTTGAGCACATTTACAACAATGTACTCAAGAGTATTGCAACTACTGTTTGAATTTTGTTGGATAAAAAGTGTGAAAAAAATCTCATAAGATATTGGTTAACTATTTTCTAACTAATTTATCAAAAAACGAACTCCGCGGTGCATATCATAGGCAAAAACTGCTTCTAGACACCAGTTTTTGTGTTTAATCCCTACCGTTTTATTGGGCAAGCAACAAACGTTTTTAAACACACAAACATGTTACTTTATTACTTGTAGGAAAGATCAGAAGTGGGTCAATTCTTTTGTTTGCTCAGGGGAGCATGTGAATATTGATTGTATTTTCTAGAGAGACTGCTCAGTTGAAAATCTAATAAGAACTACATAAATTTCGAGTGTTATTCTTATAAGTAAGTGGGGTTGCCACTTTTAGTTGTAGCCGATAATGATTTCAACTTGGAGGTAAACTAATCGCCTTTGGATACATACTGATTCGTCACTCTACGTCTTCACTTAACTCTGAGTTTCATTTCATATGTTTTCTGTAATATTCAAACTACACACACACAAAAAATAAAGTGTAGGTTAGTCTGGCCAGTAAATTGACACTTAAGTACGTTTTCATTCAGAAATTCATATTTTTTAATGCTATATTAATTGGTTTACAAAATAAAAGATATATTTAGTGTTATGTTTTATTGTAGTTTCTCTCTGTCCTCTTCCTGCCTTTTTATTTTGAGTTTTTCCATTATTGCACTGAGGCGGAGCTTCCTTGTGAATGGAAAAAAAAAGCTTCCTTTAAAAAAATATAAGATTAACTTAGAATGTTTTTATGAACGTAAAAGTATGAATAGTGAAAGATATTTCATTTCGTTTAAGCACTATGTACAGGTGTCTGACTATAATTTAATTTGATAAACTAGCGCATTGAAAATACTTTTTGCTTATTTCTCAATAAAAACTTTCAGGACCGGAAACGTGCATGAAAAAAATACTTTTGGTTTCTTATTTATTAATATACTTCTCTTAGGCTATTTTGAAACAAAAATCTGTTTATTACAGTGCAAAAAATAAACTGCTGTTTTTACAGCATAATACTGGCAGCAGAGGTTCCCGTTTAAAACTAAAATGCACAGTAATAAACTAAAATTGTGCATTTTACCGTTTTAAATTGTAAAATCGTTACTTTTACAGTTTATTACTGTGCATTTCGCAGTTTCAAACTGGAACCTCGTCTGCCAGTATTTTATGTAAAAACAACAGTTTTTTTTTTTGTAGTAAAGAAAAGTGCTCGATGTCCTACACTGCAAAAAAAAAATAAACTGCTGTTTTTACAGTAGAATACTGGCAACAGAAATTCCTGTTTAAATCTGTAAAATCCACAGTAATTATTTGTAAAGTTAGCAATCTTACACTTTATTGTTGTAAAATTATCAATTTTACAGTTTGTTACTGTGCATTTTACAGTTTTAAATTGGAACCTTTTTTGCCGGTGTATTATACTCTAAATTTTTTTTTTTTTTTTGCAGTGTATCACTTTCTTACGATTTTTTCAATCAAAACTCCGCACGCAATTTACAATGCAAGTGAACTTGATTAGGTCATAATAGTTTGTGCTTGTGAGATGAATATTAAAAGGATTAATAGAATGATTATAAGCAATAAACAGACCAATAAATGGAAAAATGATTTTTCGTTTTAGATCAAAACTCTTTACGCTCTCATTAACGCATATTATTTTCCTAAATAATAGTCCAATATAAGTACTCCAAAAGATTAATGCATTTTTGGTTTTTTGGCAAATTGATTTCAATATTTAAAACTTGAAAAAGATAAACAAATCATACCTTTTTGTTCTTTATCCTAAAAAATCTCTAATTTTATGTTTGCAATAAGCATAAAAATGCAATTATGATTTCCGAAAATATTCGGCTGTATACGTAAACAGCAAAATTATCATTTAATCAGAGGGTTCTGGTGAATTTCCTTGAGTGTATTATCAGAGATCGTTTCATCAAAGGGCATTCCAAAGCCTTGATTTTTTAATCGTAGGTAGCAACTGCAATTATTTTCTCAGCAGTGTGAACTAGTTCAGTCCTTGATGTGATACCTTGGTTTAGAAGAGCTTGCATCCTAATCATATTTTTGAAAGCCAAAGTTGCTTGGGATAATGTGGGCAAAACTTTTCATATCTAGCGAATGAAAAATGCTCGTAGTGTTTCCCAAAAGATATGGTTTAGAAATTGTAAAATCTCTATTTCGTCGCACCATAATTTTTTTATTAATGACAAGATAGATGGATAATTGATTAAAAGTTTTTGTTTGATGGTCTTCCAAAAAATGTGTGATGAATAAATTGCTGTGTTAAAATATTGAGTAAATTGAAATCAGGAGAAAGGATGATGCTCATGCTCATCAGTAAACCATACGATAGTGCAATAATGCAAAAAAAATTAAATAGGTAGCATTCGAAAGAGTATTGTAAAACACACATCTTTCTATCAGATTAACTTCAAAGTCTGTAAAAATTTTAAGAAAACTTGCTGAATTTAGAAGTTTCGTAGAAGAAGGAGTATTAGAAGGCATCTTTCCCAATATTAGTCGTTCGATGTCCAGTTATATGTGAACGATATAAAAAGATATTTTCAAAACACGTTCTGTTAAATAATTAGTTACAATAAGGCTTCACCTTTCTTGTCTTTTTCCAACTCTGTATTTTTTACAAAGTGTAGAAACCGGAAAGCAGTTCAGTCTATCGCATTGGTTACTTTTAATGAATACTCCTAAGAACCGAAAAACATTAATTCTTACAAATAATATAATTCTTAACATCAAAATTAAACCGAATTACTTCTCTTAACTAGTTCCGTGGAATGAGAGAAGAAGCCATCTTAGCAGTGCTCCAGTTTGGACTTTCAATTTCTCATCATAACTTTAGCATGCATCTCAACAAAAACACAACGACTGGAGGATACGAAAAACAACCTAACCTTCGTAATAGTAAGACTTAGGTTATCAAAAAGGTCATTCATACAAAACGTCCTGCTTTCAATAAACGTATAATGACCCACGTTTTGAAGAAGACAAGATAAACGTTCCAGGATAAGATTATGCTAACAAGATTCGACTATTGTGATGAATTCAAAGTGCTAAATATTCCACAAGAAAGCGAAGATGGCAATCCATTTTCCACATATTAATTTCCACAGTCAACTAAACCCATCTGTTAAAATTCCATAATACCTCATTTTGAATTCTAAAGACATTTCCCAGCTTAAAAACAACACTAACTGCATGCCAAAACAATAAACCTCATAACTCGAGACGTGCTCAATCATTCCATTCTTCCATCCTTTCACTTTACATAGAACTTTCTCCCAGTGGCGTGGAATTCATTCCAACCGATAGTGGTCGACCCAATTACCCCTGCATCAAATGCCAGCGGGAACGATTTTGGAACTTGGAAAGGGTTGACGATGCCTATCGAACAATAACAGGTTTCAGAGAGGATTCGATTTCACTACTTACTGTCAGTCCGAGCTTATGTGTTCTTGCCCGTGGGAATATCTAATGGCAGGATTGATGAGGAATTGCATGGAAATTCCTCCCGGTGCAAAGGACGGAATGAAGTGTTTTTAATTTTCATTTTTTCTTTATTTGTCTTAACGGATTCTGGTCACGGAACTATGTACCAAATTGATAACGGATTAGTTGCCGTAGAAAGTGACGTTATTTACTTTCACACGATTGGAACGTTGTGTTTCACGCAAAAATTCCGTTCAGTTTCGAAGTGTGAATGCTCGAAAAGACGTAATCATTCATGCTAGAATAATATTATTACCACGCGATTTATTTCACTTAAATCGTCTTAATAAATTTGAATCAACACAATATAATGCAGTTAAATTTTGCGGCAATAAACAGTAAAATTTCTAACTGTACAGTAAGAAACTAAAATTGCTAGTTTTACAGTTTTTTATCACTGTGCATTTTACAGTTTTAAATTAGAACCTCCGCTTCCTGTATTAAACTGTTAAAACAAAAGTTCATTTTTTGCAGTGTATAAATGAATGAAACATTGTCAAAGTTATTTTGGTAATGCTGTGAGCCTCTAACTTAAATGACATATGGAGATGCATTTTATTCTTTTTGCTTTCGCATAAAGAGCTGTTCATATATAATTCCTCTTTTTTCAGCATTTTACCCCGCTTCCTAAATATTTCAGAAGGTGTCCCACTGCACCTTACCCCTTCCTCTTCCCTTGTGACATGTCACGCTGTGTTAAATAAACATGTTTTTGAAATACTTTTATTTCAACCAAAATGTGCGATGTAGCTCTTAATGTGACTTTTTTCCTTTGTCACAAGCTGTCCCAATCCCATGAGCCTTCTACAGTCAGAGTGTCACATCATTAGTGGATGACACCTAATAGTGTTTATTTTATGAATCGATTAAACTCTTTTTGGAAAAACAAGTGATCAAAATACGAAATAATTTTTAAAGTTATAGCAACGTTTTACCCAGTATTTATGAGCTTAAAACGCACATTATCGCATACATTTTATATTTGTTTCAAATGGACAAACATATTGGGAGAAAAAAGAAAACTGTTTTGTTAATTCAGTTAAACATTTAAAGTTTACTTTATTTAACACTACCGTCGTGTTCTCGTTGATATGCCGTTGACATAGTGAAACTTGACAATTATGTTGATTATTGTGGGATTTAACTGAAAACTATTCATAATGAATCAAATCTAAATGATAGGAAATATTTCTAGAAAGTTTGCCTGAATCGACAATGTGCATTTTGAATAACTTTCATTCCTTGAAGTGCAATAAATTACACTTTGTGTGCACTTCAAATTATTTTAAATTTACTCTCATAGTTTAACAAATCCGTACCCTAGGCAGCAATAATACGAAATCAAAATCACAAGTACTCAAAGGTTACCATAAAATTCGAACGACAAAATGCTAAGCGATATTTCGAGGACATACATGTATAGGTTGATATTGTTAAGTGTTGCTTTTGAGAACGTTTTCAGTTGTAGGAGAGCAGTAATAATTATCCCTGCCTCTATTTTCCATTCCGTAAAAGTTCTTCAACTTTTAGCCCGAAAGTCTACGGGAATTAAATTTCAACACTATTATAAATTCTATACCTTTAAAGCATAAAACCTTATTGGTAACGTTTCTTTTTTGTTTATTTCAGATGAGTTGGACAGAAGCCCACCTTCAGAACCGAAACTAGTCTGCTACTACTCCAATTGGGCTGTGTACAGGCCAGGGTTGGCCAAATTCACTCCGGAGAACATCAATCCTTACCTTTGTACACACATCATTTACGCCTTTGCTTCGCTTTCCGAAGATTACCAGATTCAACCGTTTGACCCATACAACGATATCGAACAAGGTAATTTAATTAGTTTCAATCTTAGGTTGATGAACAAAGTCAACTTGCTGTACTATTTAGTCTTGTGTATTCGTGTTCTTAAAAGAGTCTTATGAGTTTTTTCTAATCGTCCAGAATTGTAGTGTGGAGGTCTAAAAATGTTATGCCAAGCATATCTATGGAGGATTCCCACATTGATGCTCCATCATGAAATTTTGTAGGGAATCCTTTTTTCTTTAGCATTGGAACTTTCCTAAATTAGGGACCCCCACCTTCTATTTTTTGTAAATTGCAATTATTTTGTTTTATGTATCATAAGTATAAGTTCAAGATTGAGATTTTTTTCTTATACCCATTACATAGAATAGAAGGAAAAGTATTAATCGCCATTTCTATTTTTTTTTTTTTTTTTTTTTTGTAAACAAAGAAAAAAAGTATCTGTACAACAAATTAGCATTTGAGTTGCTTTTAAAACATAAAAATACCAGTTTAAATAAAGGATATGAAAGTAATTAATGACATAGACGTTAATCTGGTAACAGGAGGTGGGGTTGGTGAAAGTGTAGCAAATTATACTAAATTTTTTATTCGCCACATTTGCCTATTTAGTCACTTGAGGGCGAGTAGCAACCAGTAAATCTTTAGTATATTACTAAAAATACCAATTTATATCAGTTTCGAATTTGAAGATAGAAAAGAAATCGTTTTACTGTGAATTCTGAGTCAGTAGCAAAAGTTTTGGTTTCGATAAGGACGAATTTTTCTCTTCAATAGATTATTTAAAAGCAACTTAGCTAAAGTCTCTACTAAGTGTTGCCACTTTTAGAGTAACATACTTAAGCTGTCGTCAATATTTGAGATTATTCAAGAATGATAAGAATATATCCTTCTTTTTAGAAAACAGAACCATCATGTGAAACATTACATTTATGTTTCGAGGAACACTCATTATATGAATCCTTACACGAATATAATATCGTTGGAATAGTTGCTGCAGATGCTTATCGTGGTTAGCATGACCTACTGACGGCCCTTTTTGGCGGAAAAGATTCTTATTTAGAACAACCGGTAGAGTATTATCTTTCATCCTGGTTAACTCAAAATGACATGCTGCAAGGATCAATCTGCACAAAATTAGGAAGTTTGAGTCCGCGTCTTCACACATCCATCGCATTCACTGACATTTCTCATTTGATTACTATTCTTTCAAACCACTCTCTTATAGCACTTTCTAAGCGAGTAAAATTACTGCTTTTGGAAAGCTGAAAACGATGCAGAGTTGTTTTTATTTCAAAATTTGATAGCATTTTTTAAAGAATCAACAGTAAATATAACTACTAATTTAAATGTCAGACCAAAAAAAAAAAGAAAATAGGTATTTTTAAGAATACTCGTATGTAGCCGGGATACCAGTGTAAGAGATTTGAACAAACATACTTTTTGTGTTGAGAACAATGAAAGAACAAAATATTGTTATGTAGAAAAGCAGTTGCTTTTCCTTTGCTTGCAGAAGAAAAAATGATTTATCGCACCATCTTCATACGGAAATAGCTGATGCTTTTATTCATTGATACTCTATTAATTTGTGCTTTTAAAAGCTACATTCTATCATCAAAACTTTAATTTTGTATAACCTCATCGATGAAAAGCATAGATATTTAAGTCAACTACCGTAAAACAGGGTGAATCAGCATATTTTCCCGCTTTGATCGTAAAAAAAGTAGTTAAACGATTTTTTTTTAAATTTGATTTTTTGTGTAAAAATTTTGATCTTGCTTTGCTTTTGATACTCAAAGCAGAGACAAAACGTGTTGAACAGTTATTACTTATCAAAAAATGATGACATTTGACAATGAATTTCGAGGAAAATTTCTCGCAAAAGATATTTGATTATATAAATAAATAAATATGTAAAGCTTGACCACGGAGAGAGGGCATGTGACTTTGAGGCGGAAACGGACAGATGCATTTTAAAATAGGTAGGATCAGTAACCATACAATTATTATTTTTTTTAATTTGCTCAGTCCATTGAAAATTTACTGTCTGCGTGATCTTTCTGATTCTACTTGTTATAAAATGAAGCGGTCCGCTTCCGCTTCAAGGTAGCGCGCTATCCCTCCATACTCAAGCTGCAACAGTAATGTTCAAAGAGGTGACCACTTTTACTAGGTATTATATTTCATTCTCGAGCGAGAGAAAAAAAAAAGTGCTAAACAAGGCCTCCATTAATTTATCTATGAAACTACTACTGATCATAGAATTCCTTGTCAGTTTTTACCAGGGTTTGATAAAACCCTGGGTTTTTTGAAAAAGCCCAGCCCGCCTGGGTTTTTAATCAAAACACCGGGTTTTTTCAAGAATCATTTTCTATCATTCTCTATTAGAATATTGTACATCTATTTTTACATTTCATAGAATCCGGAGAGCCTTGAAGAGAGGTCACTGTGACCTCCTAAAAAGTTCTTCGACAAATTTGGTAAAAGATTTGGAATATTGAATTTTTAAAAATTGCTATTCTATTTTAAATTGATACTGAATTGAATTTATAGACTGAAATATTTTTAGCTTTTTTTATCTTTAAAGTATTAAAAAAAAAACAAATAAGCGAATTTCACGTGCACTTTTATTCTTAATACCTAACAAACTGTCAGGAAAAGATGGTGGCAATTGTGGACCAGTTATTATCCAAGACTAAATATTATACCAAATTAAATATTATAACTAAAGTGATCAATACCAATTACTGGGCTTAGTATGGACCAAAATATTCGTAATATTTAGTTTGTTTCTGAAATAAATGTTTCCGATATGTAATAAATTTTGAAAAAACCCACTTTACCGACATAGTGGGTTTTTTCAAGTGGGCCCGCCCGAAAAAACCGGGGTGGGTTTTTTCGGGCTATGCCCGCTGTAGTGAACCCTGGTTTTAATCAGACTATTTTCTTTCCCATCAGGAAACTACCGAAGCTTCGTGAACCTGAAGATGTTCAATCCGAACCTGAAGACGATGATCGCCGTCGGGGGCTGGAATGAGGGCTCCAAGCGATTCTCCAAACTGGTGGAATCCGAGGAGCACCGACGCACATTTGCGTCGAGCGTCGTGGCATTCCTGAGGGTGCACGGATTCGACGGAATCGACCTCGACTGGGAATACCCGGCCTTCAGGGAGGGCGGGAACCACACCACCGACAAGAATGGATACGCCCTGCTAGTCAAGGTTAGGTTGCTGCTGTTCTGGATGTTGATTGTGTTTTACAATGAAAAAATTCCGAAAGGTGACTGCTTGTTTCCGGGTAAACTTCCAGGATTTTACAGGTTTCTACCAGTACCCTGTGGAAAACAAGTACTTTCACGAATAGGTTTCCTGAATCCCAAAAAGTTTAATAAATGCTGAATTTAAACTGCAGAGAGAAATATTTTTGAGAAAACGTTTCCTGAATCCGCTAACAAGAATGAAAACGGTTTTTTAGTCAGGAGGAGGATCATGAGGCTGCTGTGTGTTTCAAACTTCATCTAATACAAAACACTTATAAAATAATTAAGCAAAAGTTAATTTTCGTTTGAAGGCAATGTCGATTTTTTTTTTTTTTTGTCACTGGAGAATGTGAGAGAGAGCTCAAATATTGCGATAAATTCGTGAAATATATCTTAGACATTTCTCTTCGATTTAGTCATTTCCTCATCCTTCTTCTCAATTTACTTTTCCCACTACATCAAACAGGAACCTCTTGAGTCCATCTCAGTTTTGGTGTGCAGCGTCACTTGATTCATACGCACAATTACTTGCTTCGTATGTTTGAGATCGTGGATTCAATTCCTACGCGGGCCCTGGAGGTCCATTTCTCTAGTAACGTAGATCTTTTTTTAATTGTAAATAAAAAAACTGTGTGTTGTCTTATTAGAAGAACACCGTTCTTGTGAGGTAATGGCCCACTCTTCCCCACAGCCGGGTGACGCGACAACAAAAACTAACTCTAATCAACAAAACTGGAAACTCTAGTGTTCCAGTAGAGTTTGCTGATCTCTTCGGGTTTCTGGGACTCTTTTTGTCACGTTTTGGACAGATAAAAAGATGCTCTGTTTATAATGACGATGACGAACTACATCTTTGGCATACACTAGGTGGAAGGAAGGATGTTATTGAGATGTTTTACCATGCAATCATGGCCGGTTTCTATTTGAAGTTTGACACAACCGCTTTACGGTACTTTTGCCGAAACATTTTCCAAGTATCTTGGATTCTAGTCCATGGTTTACGTGTTGATTCTGAAGCCTAGTCACAGATTTCAGACTATCCCTTTATTTCCCAAAGAAATGCTTTTTTCGTGCTTCTGTCAAAATTGGTTTATTGTCTTGTGGTTTTAGTGTTCACAAAAGGGGAAAAAAACTATTTATATATTTTATAGGAAATTCGAGAAGCCATTGAAGGAGAAATAGCTGCTGGTAAAGATCCGCTGCTACTGTCCGTTGCTGTACCTGCTACAAAAGACTACATCGACCACGGCTTTGACATCCCTCAGATATCAAAGTAAGGAATTAAATATATATATATATATATAGCTTTATTTTGTTTAATTAGTGTGGCTTACGTGCTGCAAATAATTTGAAAAATGTATTGTACCAATATTACGTTTTGCACATTATCTAATTTTTCTCGATTGGTTTAGTAATTTCTTTTAGATGTCGAGCATCACTTTTACTCAAAAAACAAATAAATAAGTAAATAAATAAATAAATGAAAAGAAAGAAAAGGAGGGGAGGAGGATAAGGGAAAAAGCGCCTTTTCTTTGATATTTACACTCTTTTCATTTCAAAAGGAAATTCAAATCACTGGCTTTGCGATGGAGGCTAATAAAATATATTTAGTAAAATACTAACTCAAAGTTTTTCATCATTATTGCTGCATCTACTTAATGCTCTGGGCTTTTAATATGTACAAGTGGAAGTAAAATACTTATTTGAGATAGGCACAGTAAAAATCAATGGAAACCCAATTAAATATAGGCATTTAACTGTATAGCAAAGTATCGTTACTTTAACGTCACAAAATGCTTTTTATAGAAATGTATTCTAGTACTTGGAAAATCAAATTCTCGGCTTAAGACACCATCCAAGTTATCCGGGCATGTCAGCATTTTCAAGAGATCTCAGTTTCTTTTGCACTTTCGAGAAATTTAATTAACCTCTTATTACTTCTTATCATTAAACGATGAAACTCTATAGAATTAACACATAATTACATCTAGTCTAGTAGAAGTAAGAACTCACAATGCAGGGAAATTATAAAATTGGTACAGTATGCACTCTAAATTCCATGTCAATGTTAAAAGACTACTATTGTTGATCCACACCTAACGGATAAAGGAATAGTATGGACTAACCGCTAAATCTATAAATTGCTTTGGGCAATTCCATCGTTACAGACGTAACAATCGCAGACTTTGAACACAAATAATTCTGGTTTGGGCTGATGAAAGTCTTCAATTTTGTTTCCTGTAGTGTAACTTGATGATGTTTATGCTACATTAAATTTGCGTGCAGATTGCTTAATTACAAAAAAATACAGAAATTAAAAACTGCCTGTTACAGACGTAATTCACAAAACAGCAAAAACTCGACTATGTCATACAACTTACAATATTCCTCTGAATTATACGGAAATTTTGAACTTTTTTTTAATACGTGTTCTAGAGACTTCAAGCTTTCTAAAACCATAAAGATTGTGTGGATCTTGACTGCTGAATTTGTGAAAAAAATTCATAAACTTGTTACGGACGAAACAAAGTAGTGTTACAGACGTAACATCTCTGATTTGAAAGTAGAAAGCAGTATTTTAAAGCTGGAATAAACAAAGATTTTTGGGCTAAAACAATACAGTAGAATTAATTAACACATTATTTGAATATTTTAAGTTATACTGTAACAGTTTCAGAAAATTTGGGTAAGTCTGGGGGAGTTGAGAGCATATGCCGATATGTCAATATGTAACAATAAATTAATGCATCTTAAGACAATTATTTCCAAGAAAGATTGACACAAGAAAAGTTTAGAAGGGCCTTCACACAAATTTATTTATTTGTATTCTTAAAATTAATGCATAATGGGGCTGCTACATAAAAAAATCGGGAAAAGTAAATTCCTCCCTAGAATCAGTGATTGGTCTTAGAAGAACTTAAAAATTTGAAAATGTTGGATGATATAGCAGAATACTAGTACCAAACTAAAATTTAACCTTCTTGGTGACAGTTGGTCAATTTTGATATATTTTTTTTTTGAATGAAAAAATGTGTCCTTTTTCGTCCGACGTTTTCGAAATTCGAACGGCATTTTCGCAAATAAATTTCAATTACATGCCGACATAATTTAAAATTTCAAAATCAGAATACCAGAAACTTTAGTACTCGTACCATATTATGCTATATACATGTATTGCTCATCCTGTGCTTTTTACCTATTTAATTGGAAATTTACTTTTGCTACGGACGTAACATAGAGCCATTTGTTATATCCGAAATGTTACGTCTGTAACAGCATTAATTTAAAAACTAAATCAGTTGCAATATTTTTAACTATGGTGGGCAATTACTCTAAGAATTTTCCAAAAGGACCATTAGGGGTTTTTTTTAATTTTGATTTTTTAGGACGTAATGACAACTTTTGCTTCTTTTTTGTTACAGACGTAACATCAAACTTCTTCTTTTCAAACTTCAATTACACCATTTAGATCAATTCAAAAGAAATTAATGAATTCATATTATTATAGTACCGTCTTAGTAGTTAAAATTGTGCTACAAGTAGTTATTTTTGTTTTTATTTTTCGATGAGAAATATGCATTTGAAAATGTGTTCTGTTTTCTGATTTTTACAAGTTCGTGAATATCGTACTTCCAACTAAGAAAACAAGTATTATTCTAACTCTCACCAAAAAACCAATGCAGGATTCTTAAAATATACATCTTAAGCTTTAAAATGATGTATAACATAGCAACATAACTTCAATATGAATTTTTGACCAATTGGTTTCACTTTTCATGGAATGGCCCTTTGTAACATTGAAGATTATCTACGGGCACTTTGAATGCAAAAATATAATAGATTACGTCTACGAAAAGAAAAACCTTTTTTAACCATTTTTCACGTGCTATTTAACTACGTTCAAAAATTGATTCACTATTTTGAAATATGATCAACTCCATGAAAAGTAGTTTTCCTCTCTTAGTTTCTCTTTCATCTTAAAGTATCGGCAAGATCTAAAAGTTATCAATCAAAGGTTGAATGTGTTATTTGTTTTAGCGAGTGTAATTCGTGTGTTGAGTCTCTTACGTGACAGTTACTAATCAGTTCATTTCAGCTCCTATTACTGGTAATTGTCTCTTCAGTAATTCTATTTAAATGTTTGAATTGCAGGTACGCAGACTTTCTGAATCTGCTGACTTATGATTACCACTCCGCCTATGAGCCGGAAACCCATCACCATGCTCCACTTTATCCACCTGTTGGCATCAATCCACTGGACGACATCAGTCAACTCAATGTAGTAAGTTTTAAGAAAATGATGCAGTAATAGAATGACGTGTTCAGTTACATAATTGCATACGTATTTGGAACCATTTTTTTTAAAGTGTAAACTACTACATAGAAAACTCCTTTCTTTTTCATTAATGTGCTTGTCTTTTCTTTTTCATTAACATGTTTTTCTTCTTCTTTTCTTCTTTTTTTCTGACTACCATGTTTTTAATTTTACGTTATTGAACTTGGTTCTAGTCAACAGCTTTTCAAGGTACAGAAAATTGACAGCGTCCATGTGGTATAATGATGCACCATGTGAAAGGTTTCTTGAGTATTCGTTTAGTCTTGAAAATGCTGGGCAAAATTAAATTCTTGGTGCAATTTCACATCAAAAGTAGCCTTGGTAACTCCATCTAGTGAGGAAAAAGTGCTTCAAAACTCTCGTGTTATTGGCTATCGCAAGAGTTTACGTTATTGAAAGATACTGTACATAAACAAGGTTTAAAAAAATTTCGCTACGCTACACCGCTATTTCGTGGCTTACCATTGAATAAAATAATGTTGTATTTTGAGAAAACTGCTTCCCACTGGCTTGCCGAGCTGGAGAATCCACGAAAATCATGATACTTTAGTATTCTGTGATGAACACATTTCTGTCACTTTCAGCGTCGAAGATGAGACCTTTTAAGAGGCAAGTCTATTTATTCAGCAGTGTTGTCAGTCATCGTCGCTGAATCTTCTATTTTCTCTCTGGTCGTATGCATATAACTACTTCACATGAGTAGCAACATGAAAACTAATGAAAAATAGTTTGAGTTTCTTTGATAATATTGCCAAATTAGCCTAATAAATGTCCCCTTTCGTAGGCAAATCAAACTGTAGTAAAGAGAAAAGTAGTTCTTTCTTAATGTTATCTGCACAAAAAGAATTCCACGACCTTTAAAATTCGGGCCCCTCATTAGCGAGTCGAGGGTAATTAATTAAAATTGTGTGGCATAATAAATAATTTTAAGAACTGATATGGCATTAGGGGCTATTCGCAAATGACGACACGCTTAGAGATGAGAGAGGTTTTTATAAATTGGAAGTTTTTAACAAGGGGAGTTAGGGGGAAAACAAAAAGTGTGACAAAGAGCATTTTTTTTAGGTGGCGAGTTGGATCAAAAATGTTAAAAAAAAGTGGTATCATTTAAAGACAGCCCCTTAAGAAATATAGATTCTACTTCTCATTTATTACGGCTTACACACAACTGACTCCACAGCCACGTGCCTATCGGTTTTAAGTAATATTACTGCTCAGTTTTTAAGTATTACGAAATTCTCTGAGACTTTCAATCAGCTGTATGAAATTAGCGTTCGATGGCTTAAACAGCAAACCAGCTACCTCCACGCATAGTCTAAAATAAATTTATTTCCCTTACTTGGTTATTATTTTCAGCTGCGGCTGTAGGAAGAAAACGAGCATCTCTAAACATTTCCAACGAAAAGATATTTTTTTTAAATATGAAATCCCGTTAACTACAACACAACATGCTATAAACCTAACATGTTTTTATGGTCTCCTGGAAAATCAAGGTGTTCCAAGTCAACCTTCATGACCTCTATTTTCTCAACCATTCGTCCTAGAGGCATACTTCCAATTACAAATTTGCTCGAAATGAGGTAGGTAGAGAGTTAAAACATTGAAAGTTTGAAGCGAAAAAATAATTCAGTCAAAAAATACGAAATCTAACTTTTTATAGGGACTCCGGGTCCCCAAACTTATATTCAGGGAAAGAATCTCCATTGAAAAATAATACTAACACAAAAAAAATGACATTTGTGCGATCAAAATTCGCGGAGATATTCGAGTTTTAAATGCGCAGGGCCCGTAAACAAATTGACAAAAGAAAATTTTCGCCCTGCCAGAGGAATAACGAGCTTTTAGATTAGGTACGATAATGAAATTTGTTTCGTCCATGTCAGAAAACATTCGCTTCTCATTGTATTCAAAAATAAATACAGATGCTACAAGACTACAAAACATAACAAGACAAGGTAAATTATTATACAATTTTATACAAAGATATTAAACACACGAAATATGTAGAATCTAAGAAATAATATACATTGCGATTACATTGTCCGTAAAGCAACACCATTTCTACATACTGTTCCGTAGTGTACATCGTAACTTCAAGCCTTAACGAAATGCATCTAGTTAAGTCTATTTTATTCTGCAGTGAAGGGTCTACGTTATTTCAAGCAATCACTATACAGTATACAGTCGGTAAATTTACGTATTCGCGAATCCAGCAAGACATTTTCATTCTTTCTTACTCAATTTTTTTTCGTATTTTAAATCCCATGTTAAATAACTTTTGCAGTTAAATATATTTTAGGAAAATTAAAGAACTCTGAATGGTGCGAATTTCGCGTGTATATGGCCCCCAAAATCACTTAAAATAACGCTAGTGTAAAGTGGTATAAGTCATTAAGTTTCATGTTTCATTTCTCCATGGATTTTGATCGCACAAATGCCATTTTTTTTGTGTTAGTATTATTTTTCAATGGAGATTCTTTCCCTAAATATAAGTTTGGGGGCCCGGAGCCATTATAAAAAGTTAAATTTTTTATTTCTTAACCAATTATTTTTTTCGCTTCAAACTTTCCATATCTTAACTCTCCTCCTCATTTCGAGCAATTTTGCAAATAGAAGTATGCATCTAGGACGAACGGTTGAGGAAATAGTGGTCATGAAAGTTAACTTGGAACACTCTGTATAAAGGCCTCTGTGCTTAAAAAGTAAAATCGAATAAAACAACGGTAAAGGTACAAATGAGCAGGAACACTATAGACACGTGTTTCGGCGTTCGTGGTTCTTGTCTGCAGTGTTCCTGCTCATTTGTACTTTTAATGCTGTTTAATTGCCTTTTATTTTTCTTTCTCATTATATTGTTCATGAAATTTCTTTCTCTTGAAGAATAAATAACCTTATATGTTCCCTCTTATCCTCATTAGGCATGGACCGTGGACTATTATTTGTCACAAGGTGCTCCCTCCCACAAACTAGTAGTAGGCATTCCCATGTACGGTCGATCCTATGTGCTGGAAAATCCCCAACTAGCTTATGGGTATGATGCCCCGGCTAAATCTCCTGGAGAAGAAGGAACGGCAACCAGAGAGAAAGGTTACCTCGCCTTTTACGAAGTAAGTAGCATTTCGCTAAATTTTAATAAGTAATCGATGATAAACTAATAGATCTTACTTTTCTTTCACTGCCGTCTGGTGGCGTGGTGGTAATGGTAAGGCGTTGGCTTTCTACCAGTTGGTGGATTTTCGTGAAGCAGAAAATCCTCAGCGCCTATGTCGTATGATTATGCGGCATGTAAAAGATACCTTGGGGTATTCGTTTGGCTGCAATAATGTTTCGTAGCATAAATTGAAATTCAGAGATGTATGAGCAACAACTGTAAAGTGTAAAGATTTGTTAAATGTTTATAAATAAAATTTTGAAAAGAATTATAAATTTTACGAAAGTGTGGTTATTCTCTCACGCTTCATATGGCGGCGCGGCGCGGCGGCAGTGCGAGAAACAGAAGCTCCCTGCGCGTTCGTTTTCCCCGCGAGGATTGTGTTTCGACAAGAAAACTTATTTTCCGTAGGCTTAAGAATTGGTTGATTTTTTAAATAGAATCCGCGCCAGTTTGGATTAGGGGTTTCCATTATGTACCATGAATTGTTTATGTTATCTATATGCAGCATGTGCTCCTTTTATTTCCGCAATGGTTCGTCTTTAGGTGCATACTTCCCAGTGCTGAAATGCTCAAATAAATATGCAGAGTTACAGTCATGAAAGTTTGAAGGAAAAAAAAAGAAAAAATACGATAACTTTTTTTGACGGAGCCTTGGCCTTTTAACTTAAGGAAATCCAGAGCATAAATTTTTTTGTTTTAATCATTGAAGAATTTTCGGATTTATTTCAGTCAAAATAATGCAAACATTTTTTCGTTTGTATGTTGCATAAAAATTCGACTGTAATTGTTTAATATGCGCTGCTTTGTTTGGGAAATTAATAACAATGCTTCCGTAAATTTCGTTTCATATTTTTAAACTTTAAAAGTGAGCTCCAAATGTAGGGGAGAGTGGTAATGAATGGGCCATGGTGATGAATGGGCCACTAACAAAATATGAAAAAGTATTTGCATGAATTTTTTTTTGATGCCATCAATAGATGTAGCTATTTGTTCTACTAAACTCATCTAATTTTCATTCGTTTGCGCTGAGCCATTTTTGAATTATAGTGGTATGGTCAAGAATCTGACTGAAAAGTAAGTTTTTCAATTTTTAGTAAAACATTTCCTAGCTAAAATTTACCAAGTATTTCACTGCATACATATGTATAAGTCAGTCTTTCCATATCTATAAACTAATTTTAAAATGTATTTTGATGTTATTTAAATTCAATGTACTCAAAAAACCTAAATGTATTCCAAAAGTATAGGTGGGGCTGAATGGGCCACTATGTCATGGTAATGAATGGGCCACCTAAATATTGTTTTTCTTCCTTTTCTTTGGATTTTCGCATTAATATAAAACACAACTGACTGTCATAGATAAAGATTACTGTCGTCAAAATAGGTTTGTAGTAACTTCTAAATATGATTTGCAGATCTATATTATATTCCTATAGTACAATAGACCTCTGGTCGCAGTGCGTGGCTTGAAAAAGCCCCCCTCTCTCCTTCATATTATATTCCTCACAGTACAATTTCATTTTCTTTCTTGGCAACTTAACTTAGATATTTCTTATTCCTGATGTCTAGTAAATTTTTAAAAAAATTTTAAAATTTTGACAAGTTTGAAAATGAAGATGAAGTTTTTGAAAGTGATTTTTAATATTATTTTTGAAATATATAAATTTTGTTAAATCATAGTGTGTATTATCTGTTATTTTTTTATATATATTTGATGTTGTTTATTTCTTTCAATCTCATTATTTAGTCATTTTTCTGCTACAATTGGTATGCATCAGTTTTATTTTAATTGCATCAGTTTTGATGTGTATATAATTTTAAATCAGTATGATTTTGCATCATCATGTCAAGTGCCACATTTATTTTGTCATATTCAGCAAATAAAAGATTAAATCCACATGTTTTCATTGAATTCATTTAGTGGCCCATTCATTACCTTCGATGGCCCATTCAACCCCATAGGTGGGGTTGAATGGGCCAAATTTCAAAATTTTTATTTTCTATTATAATTCATTATAGACAGGTGCTAATCCAACTTTTATGACTTTTTTAGAGAGCCAGATAAGTAAAGTAACTAAAACACCAATTTAAAGTTAAAACAAAGTGTTAGAAAAAATTACAAAAATTCAAAACCAAAAAGTGGCCCATTCATTACCACTCTCCCCTAAATATTGATATTAAAAGAAAAATATGTTTTGTGTTTTCAAAAGAGTTATTCAGGAAAATTACTGATTATCATAAATCCTTATTAAAATGTCAGCGTATAAGGAAACATAAAAGGTGGATACATTCAGAAGAGTCAGTTATTTAATCTGAACTCGGAATAGTCAAGTAGCCTTATCACAAATTCATTGCTCAAACGAAGGTATTGCTGATGAAATAGAACATTTTTCCTCATGTTTCACTACTTGTGTTGTTCAAAAATGAATCATAACGCCTTTACACTTTTCGGACATTACAAGTAAAAGTTCTTCTAATTTTTGAAATTTGTATCCTTACTATTTCTTCGTTTTTTTCCAATTGTCGCTTTAATCACTGTGTTTTTTGACTTTGTCTTTAAAACAGCATATTTTTCTGCTCTGGTTCAATAAAGTTATTTTTTCCTTTTCCCCCGATTTTTATCTTTAAAACCCTCATTCTTCTCATTACGGTTTTTGCTATTTCTAAATGCTTCAAACCGTAAAAATTCCCACTTTTCATTCTAATTTCAATACGAACCTTGCATTACAATTTGAAAATAATCACTGCTCTTCCGTAGCTTTGTCAAAAGCAGTCAAGTAAATCAAAGATTGAGAGTGAAAGCTACATATTACACGCTTCTAAAAGCTGCAATGCAGTCCTTCTAGCGTCGCAAAGAAAACTTAAAAAAAGAAAAAAAGTCGTTAGTATTTATTCATCCCTACTTCAGACCTCGAAAGAATGTTTTCATTTTTTTTAACTCCGATATTTCGTTGTTTACAAGAACCTATTCTAAAGTACATTAAAGAGAGTTGCCATATATTCTATTGATGTAAACAGTCTTGACAGCAACATGACATTTCGCATCATACCAAGAAACTACAGTTAGGAGTTTCATGATAGTAACTGGACACTTTTAACATTGATAAAGTAGATCAGTTTACAATCTGATACTTTGTTTCATTATTTCCTTGGAAACAATCGTCAGTTCTGACTAACAGTTTAAAAAAAAACAAAATGATAAAGAAAGTTCCCCGCCTTTGAAGAAAGGTTATGGGAGGAGAAAGTTTTGAAGAGACATAAATCTTTGCTGCCACAGTTTTCGAGTCATCCAACTCGTTGCTACTACGCCCTGATAACAAAGCCTTTTCGAATGGGGATTTTTAGTCTGTGGGATTCATAACAGAATTAAATAGTCTGGTCTCTTTTTTAACTCCTGACGTAACAAGGAAATGGATAATAAGTTTGACGAGTCTGTGTATTTGTCTCTAGTGCCTAAGCAGATGTTCCGATTTCGGATTTATTTATTTTTTTGTTTGAAATAAGAGTTGATCGAGAGTGTTCTTAGCTAGATCGCATCTTCAGATGAAATTAGTCAACGAAGATATTAGTTAAAAACCTTTAAAATGCTTTTCGAGATTTTCGAAGCAAAAACATGCTGGAAAATTTAAAATCATAGTACCAAAAGAAAGAGAACAATTTTCTGCGTCTGACAGAACGTGATTGGACCTTTCATGTTATAGAACTTGAATTATAACGTTTTTTCGCAAAGGCGTCTTATACTTTTTTCACGCGATTGGAAATCAATGTCATCGTTGGCCGACAAGGAAAGAAAACTCAATGATTTAAAACGTTTATCTTTTGCCAATTTGAACTTGTTAATAATTAAAATACTTGTAATTGATTTTAGTATAAGAAAGGATTATCAATTTTCTCTCTATTGTGCTTTTAGGAATAGAAAAATTTTACTTGTAGGGATGATCTTTCCTTTTCCGTGTTTACCGTGTCCTCTTGAAAGCAATAAAATGTATTTCAATTTAAAATACTTTCTGACCAGTGAAGTTCATTTTAATATGAGGTCGGCAATTAGGGTCGTTTTTTTAATTTAAATTCGTAATGTAATCTTAGTATTTGTTCAAAAACGGAAGATCTCTCAGACTATTATCAATATTATACTAATTTTCACTTCATTGCAAATCGATGTGGTAAAGAAACGAAAACTGTGTTACGCGTTTTGATGCTTATGTTTTTTTTCTTGAAAGTGAGAAAATAAAGAGAGAAAAGTATTATTTTCCAAAAGCTGTTTTTATTTAATTGCTTACGTTTTTTTTTTTCGGTTAGTGTAAAAATGAAATGAAGTTTGATTAAAATATCTATTACTTCGCAAAACATGTTTTCAGCAAACCTTTTATAAGTAACTCTTATAACATAATTAATTTTTTTTCATCAACCGACTCTCCACAGAAAAGTTTCTCTTTTTAATAACCATCTTCAGAATATAAATAGACATTTTTAAGCACTTGAAAAAATATAAACGAAAATTTCGAAAAGAATATTCGGTGTCACCTAATATTCGCTATTTAATATAAACTTCTTAAAGACACTTCAACATTCGTAATTTAATAGGGGAAAAATTGACCGATTAAATTCTTTTTAGTCATTTAACAAGATTTTCGTTATTATTACTGTATTCATAAAAACATCTGATTAAAAAACTTTTCTGCCACCAAACGAGGTTTTTAAAGTTGGGAAAATTGCTTTGGGAGTCTAGGTTTCGATTTCAGAGAAAAATTTCAGTCTTTGGAAAATGATTTTGAAGATCTTAATTTACTTTTAGGCTTCAGACGATGTCTCTTGCTTCAAGATAAAACGCTGAAAGAATTAATTGTTTCTACTCGGCGTGTGTACGAGTCTCAAGTGTACGAGGCGTCCCCACTCGACCCCCTCCGATTTTGATGAAAATTTGTTTGGATGTACATATAAGCCTTGCATGAAACCTACCAAAATTTTTAGTCTATAAAACCCTTTTGGGTTTAGCCAATAAAAATTATGAAAAAAAGGCCTTTTTTGTGTCTTGAAAAAAATGCCCCAAAAGTCCGTTTGTGTTTTTTTGTCCGACCTAAAAAATTATCGGCTCAAATTGTGATTTGATCCTGTTTGGTAAATGTACTTGGTACAAAAAATCCCTACACTGTGATTTTTTTCAATTTGATGCCAAAATGGTAAAAAATGTATTTTGGGAATTTTGACATACGTTTCAGTTGTATCTGTGAGAGAAGATTTCTGAAGTAATTTTTTTGTTGAGCCCGTAGTTGTCCGAAGGGGTGCAAGTGGAT